>CAJNOI010000352.1:32156-67542 GCA_905250115.1 Adineta steineri | reverse complement strand
TTTGTTGATATTAAATTACCTTTATTTGATTTTAAATTTTCTAACTCTTCTTTTGGTAGATGAGTTTGACCACGATAGAGTTTTAGAACTGATTGGCAATTTTGTTGTTTATGAGTATCTTCTAATTGTTTACATAAATCAGTAATATAGTAACGAAATAAATACCATAATGTTATATCTTCAGTACGAAATGCAAGATTTACTAAACGATATACAAATGAATCTTCCGTATACCAATCAATTGCTTTATCTTGTGTATAAGTATTACCAAATAATTCAATACATTTAAGTTGTGTTTTATTATTTCTATAACAGATTTTACATTTATCCAACATAGTATCTTTTGCTTCTTTTCTTTGAGGAATTTGTCTTAAAAAATCAGTAAATAACATATAGAAATAATAAGCACTATCATCAATACCAGTATTTTGTGATGCAATTAATGAACGTAATGAATTTGATTTTCGATCAGTGAATAAATTAAGTTTTAATGATGGTAATTCGCGTTGAATACTATTTTTTAATGTTTCATGTTCAGTACAAATATCAATTATTTTTCGATTAGTTTCCTTTAAATGTTTGTATCTATTAGAATTTCCACAAAATATTATTATTGTTGCAATAATATCGATGTTGTGTAATGGAATTTTATCAGCAAATTTTCCAGATACTATAAGTAGGATTTGTTTATCATTATTTCTCAGTCTTTCTATCTCGACTAAAAATAAATTAACATCATTAAAGAATAAACAATGATTATTATTTAATTCACGAATTAATGTTTTTGTACGTAAAGAATCAAGAGAATTTTCTAATGCATTATGATCTAACCAGATCAATATAAATTGATCGATTGATTCGTTATTCAAGAGACGACGAGAAAGTGAAGAATTGGTTGATGGAGATGGTGAATTATTTTCGATTTGTTTATTGTTCTTATTACCCATTTCTAAAAGTAAAAAATTAAGTTATTCAAAGGCAATATTTTATTTACATCTACGAATAAACACAGTCATTGCTCGTAAGTATATATCGCTAACGTCATGCGCACATATATTAACAGAAAAAAAAGGTAATGTTTTCTTCCTATCGTTAGACGTTTTATGTATACTACCAGACGTATTTTTGTTTGAAATTACTTGTTTGTACGCCGTTATTGTAGACATGTCGGATTTAATAGATTTCTCCGATATAGATGGTCCACTGGAACAACCTTTAGTTGATAATTCATCTCATAATAATATCCAGTTCTTTCGAAGGAAAAGAATATTATTTTCTATTGGTAGTATAAGCTTAATAATGATTATTATTGCACTAGTTGTAAGTACGATATTATTATTATATAGGGGAAATATCATCTCGGAACGGTGGATATACCGGGCTTTCGTAACCCGAAAGCCCTGTCATTTTTTTTCAACAGGGCTTTCGTACCTGAGTTTAACTGGGCTTTCGTATCGATTTTGGCAGGGCTTTCGTATCGAATTTTAACGGGGCATTCGTAACGAATTTTTTATTGTATTGATACGTAAGCTAAAAGACTAATACTCCATAAGAAAACAAAGTATTCGTTGCGAATACTCTTGAGAGTATATATATATATATGTATATATGTTTAGTTAGTAAGTACGATCCATTCGTAACATCAACTATTAGTAATGATCCGAATATCTTTTACTGTCTCGTAAATTTATCATCCATATATCCCCATAGATGTCATTGTTATTTTCTAATCTCAATAGAGGATTACATAATAATAAACAATGGAGCAACAGATGAACCATTGGTAAACAAATACATTTGGGTGACGGTGTGGGTGGGTATGGGTGTGAGTATTTTTTTATCACATACCCACACCCACCCTTCATTTATATTCTGGTTCTTTCTTGCTACTCTTAAACTTTGTTCATGGTTACTTTAATAAAATACTTACATCAATACGAAAGCTCTGTTGATAGTATTTAATTTGAGATAATATTAATAATTTTGGCTTTACGATAACCCTGTACGAGCGGTACGAAGACCCTGCAAAAAACGATACGAAGGTCCTGTAAAATGTATAGGTACACTTTGTCAATACGATACGAAAGCCCTGTCAAAACTGATACGATATTCCTGTAAAATCGATAAGAAAGTGCATTAAGTTTTGATTACGAAAGCCCTGTCAATAAGGCGATACGAAAGCCCAGTAAAACTTAAAAAAACACTGGGCTTTCGTAACCGACCGTTCCGAGATAATACTTTCTCATTATATACTGGAAAACAACAACAAAAATCAACACCTATAAACGAGTTTGTGATATCGACAGAATCGGCTAAAAGCACCACGTCTAGCATAACTGCTGAATTAGAATTATCTAGTAAGTACCGTTTTCTCCTTTTATGTTTATTAATATTATATGACCGTTCTTATAGTTCGATGAAAGTACGTATATTCATATAGGACATACAAGGAGAAAACAAAGAGTGTAAAGGGCGACAGACATCGAACGTTTGCGCATGAATAGCTTTGCACATAATGTAAATGAATACAAACATATACTTCATATTTCGAAATAGCTTTTATCTAAATGGATTCCGATCCACTATATCTTTCACATGATCCTTTACTTAATGTCCCAAATGATGAAACTAAACAACCATCTCCGACTAAACGATATAAGATTATTATCATTGGATTATGTTTAGTAGTATTTCTTCTTTCAATAGCTTTAAGTTTGGTATTTGTAGCTACAAGAAAACAACAGTCATCATCGATAACAACAAATACAAGTATGACAACAACATCTACGTCTACCAGATCAAATCAATTAAAGTCAACAATGAAACAGCAAGGCTTGTACTTTTTTTTGTATATAATAGAAATATATATTCTATTTTTAGTATTAGACAATTGCTTTGCTACCAGTTGGAATCCAGTTGGAGAAACACTAGTCAAAGTTGATCGTGTATCTACGTTAGCTGTAGACAATGATTTTAATATATATACTTCGGATGTGAGTGTACGTGCTTTACAAAAGTGGCTTCCAGGTGCTGATAAACCCATCAATTTGTTTGAAGGACATTTTCCAGAGACGCCTATTTTTTATCATTCATTGACCCATTCACTTTATTTCTTTATCGTATTTAAAGATACTCCCGGTGTATATAAATTAGTCGATGGAAATTCAACACCGGTGAATGTATTCAGTTCGAATGGAAGAGGCTGGAATATAGATCAACTTGATAACTCTTGTAGAGGATTATATGTAAATACAGCGGGTGATGTATTTGTATTAGATGAGGGTCGCCGTCGTATCGTCAAATGGATGGTAAATGCCACATCAGGAGTACTGGTTGCGGGTCGAAAAGAAGATGAATCCAATTCTGATCAGTTACCATCGCCATCAGGATTATATGTAGATGAAATTGACAATTCAATATACGCATTAATAGACTCCAGTGGTCGTCAGATTAAAAGATTCTCAAATGGATCAGTATATGGAGTGACTATTTTTGGTGGTGGTCCTTCTACAGTTCTCTCTGATCTAGTATCAGACTATATAGAACCTCAGTCGATGATAGTGGACAAAATGGGTAATATTTTAGTAAGTGAAAAATCTAAAATTACCAGATGGACACGAGACATTACGTTTGCTGGTATTATTATTGGAGAAAGTTTAGGTGGCAGTGCAACAATTATAAACTCTCCAAAGATAATGAAATTTGACAAGTTAGGAAACTTGTATGTTTATGACGAAGGAAAAAAACAAATTTTTAGATTCAATGTTAATTCTACTTCGTGCATAAATAATCTACATTAACTGATGAATCGAAAAATCAAAATTATTTTGAATATTGTATTAGATGTGTGAATTTTATGTAAAAAAAAATAGTAGAAAATAAATAATACAAAAAAATTATTAACTATTCATAGTCATATAATTTTTGAATGATTTATCAATCTTAGTTAATTTTTTTTGTATGCTCTATTTCCAGAAATACATTTAAAAAGATAAGGCGACAAAATAAAAACATTTAAAGCCAATAGAGTGCGACATCACATTTGTAATTACATCTACGAATAAATACATTGATTATACTTGAAGTTATATTTTCGATAACGTCACGCGCACATATACTGATAGAAAAAAAAAAAGTAAAATATTTTCTTCATATTATTAACCACGTTGCGCACATCGTCACAGACATCTTATTCTGAAATTGTCTCTTGACTTGATACAATGAATTTTGACGAGTTAGGTCCTCCTGCTGAAGTTCAGCCTCTTAATTCAGATTCTACAAACTATCAACAGCCTCAAATAAAGATAAAAGTAATTCTTCTTGGTATTACCATTGTGACAGTGCTTGTTATTATATTAATTATGGGTACAGTATGGACCTACTCTAGAGAGCAGCCACAAAAACCGATACCAATTAACGAATTTAAGATGTCGACTAAATCGTCTACAAGTATCATATCTAGTACAACTTTACCAAAAATTAAATTAGAATCATCTAGTAAGCAAACTGTTGTCTTTCTTGATGTTCTTTTAGTTTATATTCTATATGAGTACCCTTATAGTTCGATGAAAATACGTATATTCACCTAGAACAAACAACGAGAAGAAAGTGTGTAATAGGTCACAAACAGCATACGTTATGCGCATGAGTAGCTTTATACATGTTATGAATCAATATAAATACATACTTCACATTTTGAAATAATTTTTAATTAAACTTAGACTGAACGATATAAGATTATTATTATTGGAAAATATTTAATAATATCTATTTTCTTTTGTAGCAATAAAAAAAGAACATTCTTCGTCGATAGCAATAAACACAGGTATGATTAATTAACTGTTCATAAAATCTTACAATATTGTTTTTAGGATCAGAAATTTGTGCTGCAACAAGGTGGAATCCAGTTGGAAAAAAGTTGGTGAAGATCGAGCACGCATCATCTCTAGCTGTAGACAATGATTTCAATGTATATGTTGCCAATTGGGATACACATACTTTGCAAAAGTGGTCTCCAGACACTAATGAACTCATCAATTTGTTTGAAGAACAATTTCCAGAGACTCCTATTTTCTACCACTCATTGACTCGTTCACTTTACTTTTTTTACGTATATAAAGATATTCCTGGAGTATTTAAATTAGTCGATGGAAATTCATCACCAGTGAATGTATTCAGTTCGAATGGAAGAGGCTGGAATTTAGATCAACTTGATAGTTCTTGTAAAGGATTATATGTGAATGCAGCGGGTGATATATTTGTACTAGATCAAGGTCGTCATCGTATCGTGAAATGGGTAGTAAATGCTACATCAGGAGTGCTGGTTGCGGGTCGAAAAGAAGATGAATCCAATTCTGATCAGTTAGAATTTCCATCAGGAATGTATGTAGATGAAATTAATAATTCAGTATACGTAATAACAGACATGATGGGTCGTCGAATTAAAAGATTCTCAAATGGATCAGTGTATGGAGTGTCTGTTTTTGGTGGTGGTCCAAGTAAATATCTTTCCGAAATAAAATCAGAATATGTTGAACCTTTATCGATGATAGTGGACAAAATGGGTAATATTTTAGTAGGTGAAAATTCTAAAATTACGAGATGGACATCTGATATAAAGTATAATGGTATTATACTTGGAGAAAGTTTAGGTGGCGGCGCAACACATTTTTATACACCGCAACTAATGACATTTGACAAGTTAGGAAACTTGTATGTTTATGACAAATCAGATGGACAAGTGATTAGATTTGATGTTAATTCTACTTCATGTATAAATAATCTTCATTAATTAGTACATATAAAATTGATTTGTATTAGGTGTGTGAATTTTATGAAAAGTGTTTCAGTATAATATAAAATAAAAGGTAACATATCCAATAAGAAAGATCGAATTTTATTCTTAATTATGGAATTATGTTATAACGAGCAAACGGAGTATATATTATCTATTGGCGATGATGCAGAACAAAAAAGTCTTTTTTACTTATCATCTTCTGTGCAGTCACCTTCAATATAATGAGATAGAAATATATCATGTGAATGTTACTGCAACTAGCAAAGCCGTAGGTGTGTTAAAGAAGAGACACACATACCCTCTACTAATATTTACTCTGGCAAACAACAGTATGATTGATGACAGTAACAAATAAGGCGAAAATGAATGCAGAGAATAAGAAGAATTATTTATTTTTATTTTTTAGATTAAAAAAACCAAGAAGAATATTGTTATTGAGTTGACAAAAAATAAGATGAATATGATATTAATATGAAATTTTAAATACAAAAACAGAATGTTCTTGTGGCCTTTTTTGATTTTAATAGAGTAAAGTAGGATTCTTCTTCTAGTATGGGAATATAGAGGAACCGTTTAGTAGATGATTGTTGTCATTGTTAGTTATCCTTCATTCGATGATTTTTTTTTCGATTTGTGTGGACGAAATTTGTTCTTCAGATTATTTTCATTTAAATCATTCTTTTTTTGTTGCTTTTGGTGTTGTTGATTATTTAACAAAGTGTTACTTTGAGAAGATGATAATACAGTTGACGGTTTCTTTAAGAAATCTTGTGCTGTGTATTGATATTCATATTGCGATCTTTTAGATGGAATATTTTGATAAAAGATACAACCAGCTAAATAAAGATGTATTTTTTCACACATAGATGCAGTATGTATTACCAACTGCATTGCCAGTTTTCCTTGAGTTGTTGGTCGAGCTGCGATTTGATGCTTTTTACTAAAATTACCAGGATTCTTATCTTGACGAACACGAGACCAATCAAAATCATTTTTAAATGATGATTCTTTAAGTTCTTTGACATTTTTTTTCCATTGCTTTTTATCAGGTGTTTCTTCCTTTTTACTAAGTTCTTCTGGATTAAATTTATAAATTATCATTGCGTGATGTCCTTTAAAAACAGAATTACGAGTAATAAACCAATCATAACAATCATAATAGCAGGGATTGAGATAAAATGCTCCATGTGATGAATAATCAGATGGTTTATCACCCATTTGTGGACCTGTTTCAATGATATTTTGTGCATTATTCCAACTTGTTGCATGAAACCAATATTGTTGTTCATTGTCGGTACCTCCACACATTTTAGTTAGGTCGTCTAAAGCAATTTGATGTTCTTGTTCGTCTGACATACTCATAGTTGCTCGAGACTGATTCCGAATATAATATTTTGGTAAAGATTCATTTGAATTATTTAAACAAACACGAGCTAATGACCATGTGTTTATTCCATAGAAATTTTTACTGTTGTTTGGATAATCTTTTCCCAATGGATCTATTAATATCAATTCACCGATACTGCGCTGATTTTTGTCGTCCACATCTCTACAAAAATATAATCAAAGAGTGTATTGTAAGTAAAAATCCGAGCTGGTATTTAGCATCTTGATTATTAATCTATGTCAAATGTTTTATTTTATGAATAAAGTACAGATTAACTATTCTTTTGTAGATAAAATGAAAAATTGACTTAAACAAAAGAGTTTAAGAAAGATTGTAGATGGCCTAGAAAACAGGTCTTCTAATTTCACTAATCTGAAGACACGTCGGAAGTTGAATACTAAGTTTTATACATGAATTGATAGTATTCAAAGTCATATTTCATTCTATTTGATAAATGTATGAATAAATGATTACAAAGAGTATATGCAACTGAACTGAAAAACTCATTGATTTATTAAATAGAACAAAATAAACTGATCAAAGAACTCGATTTTAATTATATGAAACTCAACTGTAAATAAAGTGGATAACGATCAGAGATGGGACCGGTTCGGTTTCGAACCGAACCGAACCGAACCGACTCGAAATCGGTTCGGTTCGAGTTTTTGAAAAAGTAGAGCGGTTCGGTTCGGTTCGAGACATTTAACTCATTCAAAATTTGATATTCAAATACACTCGTTAGATTGTTGTAAATTTTGGCTTGGTTCGGTTCGGTTCGGTTCGGTTTGAGATCTTTTCGGTTCGTTTCGATTCGGTTCGAGAAAAACACGAACCGATCCCATCTCTGATAACGATGATCAATTCGATGTTGAGAAATATTTTCTGTATTGTTTAATAAAACAAGTTTAATTGAAATCTTACTTATTTATCGAATTCGCATTGGGTGATGTGTGGACCTCGGGGACTGATGGGGGATAACAAGTAGTAGATAAATATTGATCTGAATGTGGTTCTTCTGAGCCAACTTCTTCATTGTGAGAATCTGCCTCGCATTGGATAGATATTAGAATATCACTGAATGAACGACAGAAATTGGTTTCAGATTGACGACTATCATCAGGATTGAGGTTATTTGGTATATTGTCTTCTTGGCTGATTTGTTCTACAAATTATACAAAGAAACTCTTTACAAAAAATCTTTGTTAATAAATTATGTGCATATAGGATTTTCTTGAGACGCTATACTAACAGGTATGGGCAAAAGTGAAGTAAAAGAAGAGATTCTTCTTTCAAAGCTATTTATTTTTATGAGCAATTGTTGCAAGTTATGGTGAGGTGATGTTATTACAAAGTGCTATTCATATTCGTATTCAAATAAACCTCCCTCTTTTATTTACATTCAGACTGAAATTTAACGAATTATTGAATAATAAAAATCTTATACTATAATTGTGGAAGAATCATCTTTGCCTTTGCTAGACATTTTGAAATAATTTACCTTCGGTACAGAGCATGTTGTTTTGTTCACAAAATTTTGTAAAAGGCATCTATATGGTAGTTGACTATCACTTTATATAGCTGCTATTGTATGCTCTCTTTTCTCTTTCTTTTTTTTTTGTTATTTTTTCAATTCTGACAAAGTAGCACTACCTCGATAATCCTAGAAAATTATTTTCTTTCATTCATAATAAAAATTATTTTTCAATACAAAGAAAAAACAAATAAAAAAAGTATTCTCTTGTTTGATACATTAGTTTTGCGCATAAATACGAATTCTTTTTTCTGTTTCTCTTCGTACGAGCAGGGATGTCTATGACGGCACTCTATTTTGTTCAACCATCGCGGTCGCAGTGCGGCAGAGGCAGTTTATTTTTTTTATCGTCGCGGCGCGGCGCAGCAGCGGCAGCTGCTATAAAAAAATTTGTTTTTTAAAGCTCATGAATTTAGACATAATTTCGATGTTGGTGTATACTGCGCTGAAAGACTTAATGCGCTTAATCGATTACTGGCAGCAGCTTCGATTTAAATGGCTCAGAGTCTTGAAAAAACGGAGGTTTTAAAGAATATCATCGCAGTAGGTTTTTTTATTGAAAACCGTCGCGGTGGGTGTGGGTGTGGGTGTGAGAGAGTGAAGATAGTTATACCCGCACCCAGCCACAGCCTCAAAAAATCTCCATTAAATGAATATAATACTGACAAAAGTTTATTTATTATTGGTGAATGCTACCAAATTTTAAATAGTCACAGATTAGCACTTGAATATTACAAACGAGTATTATATATCTACGAATAAAGTTGATCTAATTCGTATGAAGAACTTCAATAAGTCAAAGATACAATTCAAAATTTACATAATCATGAATAAATCTTTTTCATTTATATTCGATTTTTTTTCTGAAGCAAAACTTCTCTTTTATTGCCAGATATGTTATCGGATCCAATCCTTGATTCACATTTAAGAGAAATTTCAATATCTGATTGAGTTTTTTCATCACAGTTTTTATGCTTGGAAATAGATTAACGCGATATAAAAGTGATGACAATAGTATCGATAGTACATATTCTAAATAGACATGGCAATATCGGAATAGATAGAATCACTGAAGAGTAGTTTATAGAGATAATTGATATTTGATCTTTTCTTAATCTCATTTAGTTCAACTTAAGAGAAACAAATTTGATATTTATGACTTCTAACTGAGTAAAAAAACAACTCTTTTTACATTAAAAAATGTTGATACCATTCGGAAAAATTCTCATCGTTATCAAAATATTGGATTAAAATAAGAAATTTATTATAATATCAAATTCAAACTAACGGTAAACTATAAAAAATAGCAAATTTGTCATCTTATTTTATAACGTTATATTTAGTTTCTATAATGTTCACCATCATAGAATGTTCTCCTGTAAACAAAAAAAAAGAATTATTGATATCAATTAATAATATTATTTTATGATTTTAAATCACATTTTCAATTGTAGACATTTAAAACGTGATAAAATAACAAACCTGACAAGGTAAGAAAGATCCATTGACGTCAATGATACTTTTTTTTCTACTTTGACTTTAATCACGTTCAATGATTTCTATTTAAATTTATCAGGAGTTTCCTTGATAAAGATTTCGATTTTTCTTTTTGTAATTTTCATCAATCAAATTTCGGGTATTTTGATTTTGTTTTCATCCAAAAGAAAAAAAATATCTTTTCTTTTTGTCCTAAATAAGTCGTTTCGAGAAAAGAATTCATTTTTAGTTCAGTAATTTCATACAATTAACCGAAATTTTGTTTGTGTACAACTTGGAAGGTTGGGTGTCTTTACCCTGACTTTATATTCGTTATGTTCTTCTTTACGATCAAGTTCATTTCAGTATATATCCTATTGGAATAAAAGTTTTAGACGTCTTTTTTGTTTTATCAATAAATTTATTTTTTAGTATAGGTGTGTAACCATCTTGAGTATGAAGGTTCAAGTGGGTGTGAGAATTAGGATAAATAATAGATAGACGTCACACCTAAGGTACATATATAAAGAAAGAAATGTTCAAAGAAGATCTTCATCAAGTTTTGATTTTATGTTTTTCACTTGATCGTCTGAATAACTGACACACTCATTACAGGTTTGTAACGATTTTCTGTCGCATAGATTCCATGAAATCCCCCAACAATCTGACATTGGTCGACTGTACCTTTTCTTTGATCTCTCAATTTTACTGGTGCATTAATGCAGGGCAAATCTGAATCATTGGTACGGTTAATTGTGAGTTCTTCCAAACCAAACAAATGTACTATCCATCCAGTAAGCTTTTGAATGAGTATACGTTTTTGAAATAAGGACGGCCGCAAGGGTGTGCATGTATTATTTTCCACTATTTTTTTCCATTTAATATCACATACTTTAATCCAGAACTCGCCATTGACATTACCTTTGTAGGTTTCGATAAATTGATCGAAAATTGACAATACACCAATCAAATATCCATGAAACTTCTCATCTGTAAATAATTTCAGTTGTTCAGTTTTAATACGAAGTGATTGCCAATCATTTAATGTACCTTAAATATCGAATAATAAAAAGAAATTCAGAAGTAAAATAATGTGTAGGAATATAGGTTATATATTTTACCCATGAAATGTACTTGTCGAATTCCACAAATGCATATTTCACGTTGATATTCAAAGTAAAATTTAAATGTATTCATAATACATGCAGTTGAAAGAATTGATTCTACTTTTCCAGTTGTAGAAAAATCAGCTGTTAGTAATTGACAAATATTATTCTTTGTATTTTTTACAATTTCTTTTTTCATTTGATCATAAAATTCATTCCAGTCATATTTATCATCGAAATTATTTGTAGTTAATGTCATTGCTCCTTTATTATGTTCAACAAAGTTTGATCGAAGTTGTTCAGCATTTTCATTGACATGTTGAGCAAAAAACATACATACTAATAACCACATATCATCAGGTGAAAGAACTATGTCATGATGTCGATAATAAGCCCAAAGAAATGATTCAAGAATGGCATTCGAAGATAGATTCGTATGTGGGCCATTAACAATTGTGTATAATGACTCATATTTTTCTGTTGATTGACGAAATAACTGATTATCTTCTTGCTTTATATTATTTAACCAATACTCTTTCACCGATGTTTTTGATTGAATTGATGAAAACTTCGTTTTCTTTGGTTTTAATTTGCGATCTATAACGACTGTATGTAATGACATACTTCTCGTTTGATATATTCAATTGCAAATGAGCATCAATAGAAATATATATATATATATATTTATCAACTTTAAATCAAAGATTTATATGGCACGTCTGTTGTCATATTTATTTATTGATATTGTGACATGTTTTAATAACACAAAAAACATTCAAAAAAAATACGAGCTGCACTAAGCACGTTCACAGACAAGTTCCTTCTGTTTTTTTTAGCAGTGATCGGTTGATTTAAATTATTAATGATAAAGATTGACATGTTTGACACTCGCAAAATTCAAAAAACAATGCTTGGTTATAAATATTTGTTCTATTTGTAATGCCGCCTATATATCCTCAATCAGTTAATAAAATCAAAAACTATTGTTTTTTTTTCGATCGACAGATGGTTTTCTAAATGAATCTTGTCTAAAATTAATGAATGCCCCAAGAATAATGGAGTTTGCATGAATATTTCTGTTCTATTATCCAATCAATTGAGAGATTCTTTTTTTATCAAAAGATAGTGTTTTAAATTCCCCTACAAAGAGAATGAGTGTGGGATTGTGTGTGTGTGCGTGTGATACTCATCTTATATCCACATCCACATCCATACACCCAACCAGTCGTGTGATAATCTGGATCAATATTTACTTGCTTGTCGTGGTTGTTTCACACGCTAGTCAGATAGTGCAAAAAATAACTCTCATAAAAGACACTATTTTATGATACACAATTTTATTGTAGCAAAAATCTATGGCGTTGATGTGAAACACGTATTTGAGGATAGATAAAGTATAAGAAAGGAGACAATAAAGCCATAAAATGAAGTACAATATTGGAGCAGTATATAGATGAAAGAAATGATTAAATTTTATATATATCTAGAAAGAGTTGAGACTGTAAACCACAACGAAAATTAGGATTAAAACTTGTTTGAAACGCAGAAATTGTACGAAGAAAAACATATCGCCCTTCTCTCAATCAGGTACTGAAAGCTACGATAGTCACTATGATTGATATTCTAGAAAAATTTGCGTATAATAGTCCTTGACTAAGAAATATATTTTTCAAGTATGTAACAAGACTGCTCATGTACCTTGTAAATAATGAAACTGAGTTATGCGTCGTCGTAAAGAAAAAATACTTGATTTGTAGTTATAAACTTGACTTTAGGTTAAATATTTTAGCATCGAAATATCTGCATTTGAGAGCTGATTTAACGAAAGTTCTTCTGTAGCATTTTCTTTTCTAAGGATGACTTACTTTTTATCGTTTTGTGAAGTTTTTGAAAAATCGACTCAAAACCGTCTTAGTTTCTGTATAGATTGAATGAACATACGAACACTATAGATCTTATGTTTGGCATTATTGATATGTATTCAGTTTTTTAGAACTTCCATAATAGTGTACGAGTGGACAAAACACCTTTCTAAGACTGCTTATCTTTTTTAGATAAGTGAAGATTTGACAAAGTCAAAGTTTAGAATTGTCATTGCCATCACTTGTGAATCGGATCAATTTAAATGGCAACTATTCAGGTACATCCGTTTACTGTAACAAATCAACCAAACTCTAAACCAATGGTCAATCCATTTCATGATTTCAATAATGAATGGACGGTAGGTTTGTGTGATTGTTGTAATGATCCTGGTCAATGTAAGTCATATAATAATGTATGTTGAACTTGTTAACAAAGAATTACTAATTACTTTCAGGCTGTTATGCTTATTCATGTTGGTGTTGTTTTCTTGGATCATTAGCTGGAGATATTAATGAATCGAAGACTTCATGTTATTGTCTTGGAAATATACTTGCAGTTTATCGCATGAAAGTTCGAGCTGTTCTTAAAATTCGAGTAAGTTTTAATTTATTTTGCTCGTTCATAATGTATTTCTTTCAAAAGGGTGATTCATTCTCTGATGCCTGTGCTGTATGCTGGTGTCCATTTTGTGCTGCTCTTCAAATGCGCAATGAATTAAGAAATCGTGGTCTGGCATAACCGAGATGAAATAAAACCAAAAAATTAACTTAAATAATAGTTTTTGTTTTTGAATCGATCAAGTTTTCTATTTTTTTGAAAAGAAATTAAATTACATTCTCCTAAGATCTTGCAAAATGTAATATTACGTTTCTTTAACGGTGAAAAAATAGTGCATAAAGCATCTTGAGGGTGTGGGTGTGGGTGTGGGTGTGGATAGGGTATAGGTAGATTTGTGTGAGTCGTTGTATTATATCACACCCACTTCTAGGTGCGTTCAGATAATGAATAATAACATATTGTTAAAAAAACAAAAGACAGATCAAAAGAATAAACGATAACAAAATAGTTGTCAGACATAACTTAAATCATATATGAAAAATAGTCCCGTATTGAATCTTTTAAATAAAGTAGTCAAATAATCGCTGTAAATCATCTTTTCTCCTTCGAACTCTTTATCACTTTCTATTTTTGAGTGGAATCCTCATAAATTCGTTAGAGTAGGAGGATTTTTGTTATACCTCAATGTATTTTAGCAGAAATTTTCGATAATCCGCACCATCGGACAGAACTCCTTCGACTTAGTGTAAACGAACAGAAAATTCACTATGCTTCAGGACCATCACGTAGAACTCTTCCGATATACTATAGCAGAATTGGCAAAACTACATGGTTTAGCATTCATAGACAGAATCTTTTGAATTTCTGCATGAAACAATGGAATTCCTCCGATTCTATATCGTTCATCCGAATCTACTTCTAACATGCATTCATAAAAGCAACTTTTGATGGTTCAGTAATTGCCGACAGAACCTGCTTGACTAAGTATGGTTTAGCATAATATAGCAGAAACGGAGTACTCTTTATAGTTCGACATTATTCTACAAAACTCTTCACAGTTTGTCAACTGCTAGGTTGAATGTATCTCAGATGATCATAATCTTCGAGTAATTTTATGGAGTTGTAGACTGCACACATTACTTTTAACTTCTAAATGTCATATGTTAAACTATGCAGTTTCTTGAGAGATAACCATCTATAAAAATACCAATTTTTATGAACGCTTTCCCGACTGAATAGAATGGTGTATGGAGCTGAAATTTTCAAAACATATCTGATTGAATAAATCTTAGATAATTTTATGCATTGGAAAAATTTATACAAATTTATGATTTCATTTTCATCTGTTTTTTTTTACAATGGGTTTCCGAGTCTGAGCAAATAATAAACAATATTAAAGTCATGAATTTTTATAGAATTTTTCAAGAGACAGTTCAGTTATAAAGTTACTCTTCATCATCTCATCCTATGCTTCGTCATATCTCGTTTTTTTTCGTTCTCTCATACATACGATTGTACTGATCTATCTAATAGATCAACTAAGTACGAAAATAAAAAATGCATTGTCATCATTCTTTTCTCTTCCTTTTTTTTTTCTTTGTATCTAAAGATAGAAAAAAAATGCATCGTCACAATTGCTTTATCTTTCTCTCATTTATCGTTCACACGAGACACTTTTACCATAATATACAAACAAATACATAAAATAGGTATAGTGACAGGACATTTGATGATCTTTCTAGTCCACATAGTTTGATAAGATATATGTTCAGTTTTTCTCACTAATAAGTAACAAATACTTCATATACAATTAAGTATTTAACATGAAGAATAAAGTTGAATGTTGTAAAAGCAAGTGCAAGAGGTAGTGTCTAGCATATATTTGTTGAGTGATAGATGATGATTATATTGTACTCAGTCGGTAGTCAAGTGAGTTGTGCTCTATTTTAGATCATTACTATTCGTAATTAAAATCAACCAAAACAAAAAATGTCGAATCAAGAATATAGATTGAAAGACAGTTCAGGTTTCGATGCACTCATATTACACAAATCAACTGAAATTCCACAACCAGGACGTGGTGAAGTTCAAATCAAGTTTCATGCTTGTTCACTTAACTATCGAGATCTAGTAATCAGTAAAGGAGAGTATGTAGCTCCAGTAAAAAAGAACGTAGTACCAGGAAGTGATGGTGCTGGTGAAATAACAGCGGTTGGTGAAGGAGTAAAACAATTTAAAGTAGGTGATCGTGTATCACCAAATTTCTCTTTAGACTATATAGGTGGAAAATTAACCGAAGAAGCAGCTACATCAGGTATGGGTGGTGATGTCGATGGATGTCTACGTCATTATGGTGTCTTTCCAGCATTGAGCTGTGTTAAAATTCCTATATCTCTCTCTTATGAAGAAGCTGCAACGTTACCTTGTGCAGCACTGACAGCATGGAATGCTCTTTTTGGTTTGCCAAACAAGCAATTACGACTGAGTCAGACTGTTCTTGTGCAAGGTACTGGTGGCGTTAGTATCTTTGGGGCACAATTTGCATTAGCAGCTGGTGCAAAAGTTATTCTTACATCATCTTCTAACGAAAAAATTACTTTTATAAAAAAATATCTTGGTGAAAAGAATGTTTCTACAATTAATTACAAGGAAATACCAGAATGGGGTAAAAAAGCAAAAGAAATAAGTGATGATGGCAAAGGAGTTGATCATATTCTTGATGTTGGTGGTGCAAAGACATTGAAACAATCGTTAGAAGCAATTGCATTCAATGGATCAGTAAATGCTATTGGATTTCTTGCACGTAACAAGAAAGACGACGAGAGTTCATCAATTGGTGATAATGATACATCTATGTATGCATTGAAGAAGAATGTTACTCTACGTGGAATTCAAGTTGGTAGTGTTGAACAGTTTAATGAAATGACTCGGGCTATTGATATGCATCAGATTAAACCTCTTATTGATAAAGTATTCAAATTTGAAGATCTAAAGAGTGCCTATGAACATCAATGGTCTCAACAACATATTGGAAAAGTGGTTATCAAAATAACACCAAATTAATTGCCTAATGCATATTTAATAGATAAAACTCTTCGAATTAATCCTGCATTTTTAATTTGTAGTTTCTACTAGCTTAGTTATTATCAAAACTTTTTTCGTGATCAATAAATTTTGCAAAAAGATTTATATTTAACTGCACTAAACTGAAACAAAATTTAAGAAGTAGTTCGACTATTTATAGTTCTTCGATTTATTTTCTACAAAATAATAAATTTCTTGTGAAAGTCTCATCGTGGGGATAACGGTGTTGTGTTTATTTGTCCACTCTCAAACCTCACACTCATACACACATACGCACGTCTTTGAATCAATCATAAATTGTGATTCATGATTTATTGTCAACAGTTTGAAGGCGCTATCATCACTGCTATTCTACTCCTCCAAAATCTATTCACGTGTGTAATTTGCTAACATATTTCATATTTTTTTCTTGATTCATTGCAGTATTTCACTAAAACGCTACGAGATGACGCAATAGTCATTTATCTATATCCCATCATCAAATCATTCTGAATATATTATCCATTAATCTGTCTACGTATTATATTACTACAATGGCAAATTCAACAGACACAGTAGAAGAACAAATCGATACAATTATTAACTTATTTCATTTTAATATTATATAAAAGAAACAATTGTATATACATCGGAAAAACATGGTAGTGATGAAAATGGTGACGGATCAGAAGGCAAACCATTCAAAACACCATTACAAGTATATTAATCTAACAGTTTATATTGATGGAAAAGATGAAACTAAAGTATAACTAAATATGTATATATTGGTATTTATGTAATATTTTTTCATTTAGAATAAATGGGAATTACTATCAAAGGCTCAATCAAAAAAACTTAAAACTCGATATGAAGATGAAAAACGTAAAAAAAAAGCCGCAGCTGAACAGAAGTAAATTTCAAAACTAAAATAATTCTCTCGGAAGTTTCTTTAGGAAAAAGAACGACCACAACGAGAAAAAAATGTAGAAGAAGCAAGAAAAGTTGTTATTACTGAAGATATATCACTGCCAAAAGCAAAAGCAGTACGTCAAATATAATATTTCAAAAAAAAATTAACAACTATATTTTAGCATAAAATCAAAGCATTACAAAATCAACATGGTGAACGTGTGAAAGTATTTGGCTCGTGCTGATACATTATTTAATGAAGTTTGTTTATTTTCGTCATTTTCATAAAAAAAGAAAAATATAATTCTATTTAGACATAAAAAATTTTACGTCTTCGTTCGATCGTTATACAATGTTTTCGTAATCATTATTTTAATCAAGGTTATTATGAAATAAATAAAAGTTCAAAAATAAGTTCGCTGGATTATTTTTTTTTTCTTCTTTTAATTCAATTATTGTACACACCATGTCTGGAGATCTTCATCATAGAAATCAGCTTCGTTAATTTTCAGTTTTGTTAACATAAGAGAAATATCGTTGATAGTTGTTCGGTCTAAGATCTCACCATGTCGTTCTCGAGTCATCATCTCCCGTAATGCGTTATTGAAATATTCTCGTGCTGTCCAAAATAGAATAATGTTTTCTCGAAATAATCTTAAACCCAGATCACAGACAGGTTCGAGTTTTTGTTCTAATACATAGACTCGATCCATATACATAAGGATGCAGGGAATCATAACCATGCTTCTTTCATAATCATTCCATATTTGTTTGAGTGTAACCAAGAATTCTGTTGAAGATAATCCAGCAAGCCTTCGTCTTACCTACACAAAATCAAAGAAAATCTTACATGAAAAACGAGCATGACGCACCTTTTCAACGAGATGTTCAAGAATTAATTCCCGGGTATTCTCATAGAGTGTTTGGCCATGTTTATGGAGTACCATTTTGTAAGCATCTCGATACAAGTCCTCAAAATTGAGTTCGCCATCAGAATGTGTCAATATTTTCTCCATGGCAGGTTTCAATGAGTTCAACCAGATGGATTCGATGTATTCAAGATCTATCGTAGTCTAAGATAACAAATAAAATATCAAATTGTTATTTTCCAAAATAATAAGTAGAATCATGCTGCTTACAAAAAATTGACGTATTCGCATTTTTCTTTCATTATTGTTTGTGTTCGCTGTTGAGCTCATCGTATGCAGCAATGATGAAATATTTTTGAATAAATTCCCGTCTACAGTAAATGAATCTTTAAAAAAAAAGAAAAAAAGACCTTATGGTTGTATAATACGTATGTACATATGTGTGAGTTGTTTATTTAATGACACGAACAAGAGAAGAAAAAGAATGTATAATAAGGAGAACAAGAACAACAAAAAGATGTGTGTGCGTTTGTATACATGTATAGACATACACAAGTGAAAAGGAAAATGCCATAGTGATTCATGGAAAAATACCATAAGTTACACTTAATATTAGTAAATGGAAAATACCGATATGTAGTATGATTATACATGTTGTAATAATCCATAACAATGGTTAATAATAAAATTGAAACACGAATAATAGTCAAATAGTTGTAAATGGCAGGCTTGCTTCTTATCATTGTTGTTTTCTCCTTTCCTCATTTTCCGTCATATGGTAATATGGAGAGACGACAATAATCCTACAGATAAAGTATGATCATGCGATAAAGTTCTGTTATTGTCTTAGCGAATGTAATGTTTGAGATAAAGATGAAGAGTGGGTGTAGATTTCACATATTCGTGAGATATTCTATCATACTTGCCATCCTCTTCCAGTTAAATCCTTCTCAACAACTTTACAATTTTAATCTCGATCTATATTATTAATATGTGCTATTGAATGACCTTTACCAATAAAATTGAAACACATAAATGTATTGTTCAGCACAAAATACAATTGCAATGCATCTCATTATTTTTTGCATCGTAATATCACTATTATAAGATTCAAAATAAAAGACATTTGATCATTTTTTGAATTACTTTTAAGAAGAACAAGATGGAAAGTTATAATTTTTACCATTCGGAAGAGCGAGACATGAACTATCGATTAACTTCGTATATTGTGTGTATTTTCACGAATACTCGCGGTAATCTCAGTTGTTTATCTTGTTCTTTTTAATAGTTACTCAAAAAAATGATCAAATGCCTTTTATTTTGTATCCAATAATATAATATGAGATTGCAATCCTAATATTCATTTGGCAATATTGTTTTACTAAAATATATATATATCATTGGTGAAAATGCTGAAACGAGCAGAGATAGTTATGAAGTCTTTAGAAAGAAATAAGATAAAAATAAATAAATAAAATCTTAAACAGAACTCAGGTAGGTTTTATAAAAATAGAAAATTTTCTCTTCGAGGAAAACAAAGTTATCGGAGATTGAATGTAATCAAAGCGTAGACTTCCATGTTGCTTCACCGATGTATTCTATGTTCCTGAGAGCGTGAGGGCAGTGAGGATGTGGGTAAAGATAATTTATTACTCTATCTCCCACGCATCCTATTTACAGTTACATCCGAGAGATAAAAATATTCAATAATTTGATAAGATAAATTTAATGAAACATATGCATTCCTGATCCATTCATCTTTTGTCATCTCTTGATCTAATATTTGAAATGAATTTGCTGAAACTCCTTCCATTTCTTTTCGCTATACTAAACTGACTAGAGATCTTTTGCATAATCAAAACTAAGTATTTGTTTTGTGTCATGGTGAAAAATAAAAAAAATTATTTTCGAGATCCGAAATGCATTCAAATAAATATTAGCATGCAGAGTATATAACAAACAATCGAGAATATACAAAATACTTATCACTCTTTCAAATATTTATTTTAACTTTTTCATGTCACACATTCTCTTGCATTTGACACAAAAAAATAAGTAAAAGAATGACAATTTTTTTTCATCATTTGAGTCATGATAATCAGATTAAAATTCAGTTTTCTGTTTCTTGAGAATGTGTATGTGGATGGATGGATATGAGCGTATACTCTTTACCCACATCCCATTAATAAATCTGCAAATGAATTAGTTTTGTTTCCTATTCAACTCATATTGATAAACAGATGGTTGAAATTGTTTTCAAAACTCGTGACATTGTTCTTTTCTCGTTACTGTATAACTTATATTTGTTTTGGACAAAGAATTTAGCTGTCGCATTCTCTTGAAGATCAATGCAAGAAAAACGAGGAGAAACGACAAAATTGTTCGACAAACACACACATTATTTTCAGTTGGCAAGTACACAGTAGTGAGTATTAATTCAATTCTTTTTATTTTACTTTATTTTATAACATAAACTCAGATGATTTTCAATTTCAGTCAAATATCTCTTTTTATCTGATAAACTATTTAGAATTTCTCAAAAAACTCCTTGAAGATTGACTTAGTTTTAATATTCTGAGAAAGATAATCTATGTATAACAAATAAGCTGATTTTTTGATCATTGATAGAGGTACGTTCAAGTTGGATGTGAATGTGAAACTAATGAAACACCCACACCCTTTCTAATGAGAAATATATGTTAAGTGAAATTATCGAGTTATTTTCCTTTAGTGATATAAACCAATACAAACATTCGTTTCAAAACAACACTTGGTTGGTATTCGTGACATAAACAACTATTCTTAATCTGTAACAATAGTAAAGTTGTAATGCAGTTTTCCCTATCTAAATTCTTCTTTCGACAAAAGTGTCGTTTGATATTTTTTATATTGGTTATAATCGTACTAAGTATCGTTTATTATCCGCAAAAGATATTAACCGTTCCAACAACCATTACTAGAATAGACGTACCGGTGATCTTTCCAATATTGAACTTATCTCCAAACGTAAATATCGTTGATCTACGAAGTGAAACGAAAGAAAATTACACGTGTATTAAAACAAAACGTTTGTTCGTCATTCAAACAACAATCTGTCTTCATGATTTTCGAGATGCAGTTAGCAGAAGAATGTTTATGCAAAAAATCTGGGAAGAAGATCTTCTGCATAGATTATTACAGTTTATGAAAAAATATCCTCAAATGAATTTCATCGATGTAGGAGCAAATGTTGGAACGTATACAATGTTCGCAGCTTCCTCTGGAAGATATGTAATATCAATCGAATGTTTTAAACCAAATATCGATCGAATTCGTAAAGCAATTCAAATTGAAAAACTTCACGATAAAGTGACACTTCTAGGTAATGCGATTTACTTAGAAACTGGCCGTTATTTCCAAATGAAATCTAATCCATTCAATATTGGTTCACAAGCAGTGATTACAAATAGTACAGTTAATCAATCGGATTATAACGATATTTATGTCGTGAAAACAATTCAATTTAATGATATTCTACCGGTGTTAAAAGCAAAGAATATTCAACATGCTGTGATGAAAATTGATATTCAATGGGCAGAGACGTATCTTTGTCAAGCTGGAAATCAAATTTTTGATTCAGTGAATATTCCTGTCATTCTTGTCGAATGGGATATTGGTGCACGTTTTTATGATCGTCTACGATATCTTTTAAAATATTTCACCCGACGTGGATACATTCCAACTACCGATATGTGTAACATTTTGCCTGAAAGAGAGGCTCTTACAACATGGCCAACACATTTGTATTGGATGAAGATGAATCTTACCGAAATTTGTTAATGGTGATTAAAAACTGTTCATACAGGACATTGATATAGATTGAATGAAATGATAGACATGAGAAAAGAATCAGTTTTACAGATAATAGTGGAATTTGATCCACACACTGTGTATTTGCTTTTCTTTTTCTTGTTTCCGTCATTACATTAATAGAAACTAATGCAGTTATAACGATCTTTCCATTATTTTAAATTGATCTTGTTTTTTTCGAGAATATATCATCAAAAGTGAAACAGTAGTATTAGAGAATACCCTATATGATGATAGAAGAATGAATTTAAAAGTTTTCAGATCTATGAAAGACATAGTTCACATAAAGATTATAAATTTAGTGTAAAACAACTTGACCCAGGGCTTGTAAATCTTCTCTCAAGAAAACAATTTATTACACATTAAGAAGAATATGATGAAACAAATTGCGTCGCCTGCAAAAACCATATAATTTTTTGTTTTTTTCCGCTTTATAAAATATTTTATTCCTTTGAATTTTCTGTTAAAAATCTAATTATCTCGAAAGCTCTAAGAAAAGAATAAAAATTATGTTCATAATTATCTGCAAAGTACTTTGTGTAAAAAATAAGGATGAAACACTTTTTACACATCGATGATGCAAGAACAATTATTATTGTAACTAATTTGTATTTTGGAAAATCAGGAAAATAGATTTTCTACGCTAACATATAAATCTAAAAGCCCGTCAATTAAAAATTTCATTTTCGGTTGAAAGCATTATTTTATTAGAGAACTAATTGGAAGAGAGAGTGTATCATTATATTAATTTCCATTCGAAAATATGTCGTCGTCGTCGTCAACCATCGATACAATAAATTTCATTTCTAACCAAATTTATATGTATGGTTCTCTCTGTATAATTATCACTGGTCTTTTTGGTAATTCCATTAATATTATACTATTTTCATCAAAAAAGTATAGAGCTAATCCATGTTCTATATATCTTCTGGCAACGCAGACAGCTAACCTTTTTGCAATTCTCTTATATATGCTACCGTATGTTGTTGATTCTTTTAATGGTAAGAATGGCACAGAAACTTATCTTTGGTGGTGTAAATTGGTAAATTATTCTGGTGATGTCGGTTATACCCTCTTGGTTCTAGCACTTTGTTTAGCATCCATCGATCGATATCATGCCACTAGTCGTAATGCTCGACTTCGACAACGAAGTTCAATGAAGGTGGCAACAATTTCGGTCACAATTATTACATTGATATCGCTTCTGTTAGCAATTCCTGACTTACTTTATTGGTACATCGACAATAGTTTCGGTTATCCAATATGTATTTATGATTCAACATTCTACTTTATATATAGTTCGTACTTTCTTGGTGTATTTCTTAATATGTTCGCATCTCTTAGTCTGCTGCTTATATTTGGTGTTCTTACATACTACAATCTTAAAAGTGTTCAACACGCTAGCGTCCGTAATAGAACGGCTGTTGTCAACGTTGGTACAACAGCACATACTGCTTCTATGAATACTGGTATACCAAACAATAATAACGGTAATCATACTATCATACAACAAAACGATACACAGCAGGCAATGAAGACAAGCAAACAACGTATTGATACACAATTTTCGGTGATGTTAATTTTAGAAATATTATGCTATGCTTTTGCAACTGTTCCCCAATGCATCCAGTTCATCTACACACAAGCAACAGTGAACTACATAAGAAGTGATATGAGCCAAGCAATAAAAGGGTTCTTCGTAACTTTAATCTACGTTATCAGTTGTACACCTTTATGTACTAGTTTCTACATTTATTATTTTTCTTCTTCAACTTATCGTCAAAATATTAAGAAGATATTATGCAAGAAAAGACAAATTTGGCCGAGACATAATTAACTATTAACATTGACTTAGAACACGATATGTGAGCTAAAAATCTTCCATATAGAATATTAACTTCTCTCGTTGTCTAAATGTCATTATATCTTTACTTACAACTGTATATTTTATTTATCTCAATAAAGAATAATATAGTTGATTTTATCATTCTTTTATCCATTCAGTCAGAGTTTATTCGAAATATCCTTGATAATCTAATGAACGATTACTAGTTTTACTTCAATCGAAATTTCTAGCAAAATCTTTTTCCAGACATCAAAAGCACAACTCATGTCAGATATAAAATACGCTAGATTTACGAGTAGAAGTAGAAAATCATGAATTCATTAGTTTGATGTGAATATGTAATAGTTATAATTAAGATACGAGTTGATGATATTCATCATAATGATATAAAAAAATAAAAAATGTTATATGGTAATTTTAATTAGACTTAGATAAAAAAAAAGAACGATCATGAGAATTATGGTAACACCTGTATATTATTTTTGTCTGCACTAATAAAAGAGTGATTCGAAAAAAATCGGAAATTCATCGGTTGAAACCTGATAGAAGTTCCTTCATTTGTCTTGCATTCTTCGTCGAAAAACTTTTTTATGAATTTTCCTCTCAAATAGTTGGAAGAATATCTTGTAGATATATCTATAAAAAGCTTTCAAATTGTCAATAATGCAAAAGTGTGCTCACTATAGTATATAAATCTTGATTGTAGTCGAAAATGTACCAACATGATATAATGTGTTTTCAAAAATAACTAAAAATCAACAAATACGTGAATATCGATTACACCATTTTTCAGATGTTCTCTTTTAGTTTTTTCTCAAATATGATTGATCCTGATAATCTATAATTTGGACAAATACAATGTAAATTGGAATATCGATATGGGTAGATGAGAATGTATTTACAGATGAAAGTAAGTGAAAAACTCATATCCACATCAATCCTCAAAACAAAACGTCTCCTATTCTATTTCGGAGATCTGAAGGTGGCCGTATAAAATTCGTTTCATTATTTTGTTAAAGGTTCCAGCCTATTGATTAGAATCAAACATCTTCGACATTAAAATATGGCACATATTTAATTGCTAAATAAAAATATACAACTGCTAAGTAAAATTTGTATGTACTCGGGAAGTAAGTTGAATGTTCGATGAATTTATTGAATGCTCATTTAAAATAATATTTCTCCGTCTTTGAAAATTTTTCTAAGTGTATTAATTGATATATATGTTAAATTTCTAACTATTAGGTAAATTTATTGAATTTATCGGTTAAAAACACATTTTAGCAAGTAAAAAACCATCTTGAAGGTGTGGGTATTGTATTCGAACCACACTCACACCGAACAGTTTTATACACTTCCATATTTATTACTTAACAAAAGTTAATTTTTTGATTCACAAAAACTATTTATTTACTTGGTCTTTTTTCAGCATTTTGCCTAGAAAACTAAATGTTTTCGTTGAGAATTTATATAAATTACTTAGCGCTTAAATAGGTGCCTTAAAATATAATATTGACAACAATTAAAAGACAAAAAATAAACAAATATATATTTGATGTAAAAAAAGCATCGAAATTATAGAAATTTAATTCGATAAAAGAATTTTTACATTTACCGATGAGAATAGGCGATCTTGTTTTACGTCGAACTGAATAATTACTGAAGTTTAGTTTTCATTTTCTTTCAAATAGATTATATAGTAAGAACGAGATAAAAAAATCGAAAACTCAATTTTTTCTTTTGTATTCTTTTCGTGGTTGTGGATATCGATACTGCATCACTCTCCACCTCCACACCTTCAAGAAGATAGTGAAGATAAACCGAAGTAAGTTTTATACAACAGCTTCATACAGAAATCAATTCAATTAAATTCAAAATATCTAGCAGAATTTTGCTGCACAACTAATTAATATAATAAAATTGAAAATGATCAGTGTAGTTATCCAAGTCTTTTGCCCCGACGTAACTGATTTATCATTCATTTCAATATATATATATGTAGCTCTCTAGTCATATCTGAATCTTATTACTGAGCTTTTCCCTAGACTGAAAAGGATAGGGTCTAGAAACGGGAATTATCTTTTTACATGTATTATTTTTGTCGGTAACATGGCACAAGTGACCATTTTTTAGGCACAAATGACCATTTTTTTGGCACATTTGACCATTTTTTAGGCGCAAATGACCATTCTTTGGCACAAGTGACCATTTTTTTGGCACATTTAACCAGTTTTTTGGCGCAAATAACCATGTAACTATGGTATATTTTTGATAATATAATTTTATTTGCTATTATCGTTTTATTTGAATAGCATAATATTTAATATATAATATTTTATTCAATCGTATGAGTAGAGCGCTAACTTAAATATCTAAAATATTTCTTAATTATATATATATATATATATAATATTTTATATAATGGTATCAAAAGGGCGCGAACTTAAATATATGAAATATTTCTTAATTATATATAGATCATTATTTTATTCAATAAATTAAAATAGTGTGCCAAAGCCAATTTACTTTTAATACGAAGAAAGATGAAAATAATATTAATAACAAAAAAACGAAACGTTCGTGTACAGAGTATTCTAAAGCTTTGAAAAACAATTTCACCTATTTTTCTATAGCATGTTATTTATCATCATCGACAAATATTTCTAACACATGTTTGAAAAAAACAATGATGTACCGAAACGTCCTGTACGACGACTTATTAAAATAAGACCAATAATGAGAAGCTTAAAAACATGCGCATTGTAATTTGATCATATTAAAAGTCTAGTAGTTGCATTATTGCAAAACATTTTAATGAATTTGTAAGTTTAATAGTCTTGCTATAGTGCATATAGATAAGAGAGTTCAAAATCAATTTTGATATACAATGATAAAGAGATCTCCGCTGTAGTTTTTGTTTTGAAATCTTATTTTTTATAAAATTGACTGTAATAAAGCTAAAGCATTTTAAAACTTTATTATTCATTCGTCAAATATGAAACTTTTAGAAAATGCTTGATTTTAGATAAGGTAGAAATTCAATTTGATTTTCTGCTGAGAATCAAAACTAATCTTGATTAACTCTCATTCGTATCTAAATACAGGTATATTAGCATGTAGACCGCGACAGTCTAGGGCCAAGTGAATCGACTTTCGATGAACGCTACTTGTATCTACTACGTCTTCTAATACATCGATGTGTATGTACCTTATAATTATATAGATTCGATTTTATTATATGATTTACATTTTCTGATATATTCTATTCTTATATTATATCATGTTACCTGAATAAATATTATTCTAAACACCATATTATCTGTTATAGCCTTGGCTTCGCTTGACAATGATTTTTAATTATAAAAATGAATCAGGTATAAACAAAGTAATTGTAAGATATTTTTTCTTTATATCAAACAGTATAGTACGATCAATCAATACAACAATGAAACCGTTTCTTTTTATGATATCGATAACCAATCCTACCTCACCTATTGTGCCTCTTTAACGATATCCATATTTTCTCTTAATCCGTTGGACTCCTAAAAACAATGACTACACGTGATCATTGTGTTCGTTTTTATATTCTCAAACGTACATACCTTTAGAATCAAACTATTAGACTCATGACAACAGCAGTAGAAACAACTGGAAAAGTTCATTGTGTTACGTGTGAACAAGCAAATGTTTTATATGCATGTGAAGGTTGTTCACAACGTTTTAGCTTTGATCATTTGAAAGATCATCGTCGAGGACTTAATAGACAAGTGGACACAATAACAAATGAGCGTAAAAATGTTGTACAAATATTAACTAAGCAAAAAACTGAACCACTAAATCATTTTTTAGCAAAACAAATTGATGATTGGGAACGTAGATCAGTTAATAAAATCCGAAGAGCAGCAGATGAAGCAAGAGATTTATTTCTCACATACGTTTCGGAATATATTAGTGAATTAGAATTTGAATTCACTGATTTATCTCCACAGTTGACACGAATTAAACAAGAAAATGTAATCGATGAGATTAATTTAAAGGAATCTAAACAAAAATTACTTCGAATAAAAAAAGAACTTGTTAAACTACCAAATATCATACTTCAACAAGATCCTTCACCTTTTGTTTCGAAATTATTTATCGTCGATTCACGGCGTAAGTGTTTTAATTGCGTTGGGTGTGGGGTGTGGGGTGTGGGTGTGGCTATCGCTATAGTTATGAGATGAATATAAAACCCACATCCTAAATTTTCTATGTGCACTTCTCTAATTAGTACATTACCAGGATGACTAATAATCCTGAATATTGTTATTATTTGGCATGAAATTAGTTGTTTTTCATATTTGTATACAGGTGTAAATAGACAAGGTGATGTAAATCTTCAATATCATCAACAATTATCTCCATACGATAATCCATCATTGAGAGGTAGTCGAAAAAATTCAACAACTAGTACAATTAATTCACGACATAAACCAGCAGTTCATTTATTAAATGAACCTGATTTTAGTCATCAAGGAAAAAGTCCTGTTCAACCACTGATGGATATAAGCACATCTGATATGAATAATAAAGTATTACGTGTTATTAAATCAAGTTTAAATAAACTTACGACACAAACATATGATAAAATACAAAAACAACTTGAAACGTTAGAAATCGATCGTTATGAACAGTTAAAAGGAATGATTGATATATTTTTTTTAAAAGTAAATTATCATTTTTTTTTATTAAATAAAATTTATATTTTTTTTTAATTTTAGGCTGTTGATGAACCAGCATTTTGTTCTCTATACGCTAAATTATGTAGACAATTTCAAAAAGTTTGTTTTTTATTTAATTTTGATGATGTTATTTCTTTTTTTTTCTTTTACTTGAAGAAACGAGTAACTGCACTCGGTCAAGATGGTAAAACAGTAACATATTCTTTTCGTCAAATATTATTAACACGTTGTCAAACAGAATTCGAAAATGATTATCGTCAAGAAATTGGCTATGAAAAACGAAAAAATGAACTAGGAGCTATTACCGATCAAAAACAACGTGCAGAAGAAGCTGAAAAATTAGAAGAAGATCTTATTAAAGCTAAATTAAGAAAATTAGGAAATATTTTGTAAGTATATTTATTAATTAATAAACAAAGTCTAGAACATTTTTCAAATTCGAATTTTAGTTTTATTGGTGAATTATTTAAATTACAAATGTTAACTGATAATATTATCTATGGTTGTATTGAATATTTACTTTTTGGTAAACCTGGTGAAGAAAATCTTGAATTTTTATGCTGTCTCTTACATACGATTGGTAAAGAACTTGATGATAAAGTCAGTGAAAACGTATGTTTTTATTCTATTGAATTATCATTGTTATTTCATAGTCTTCAAATGAATCCAAATTGGATAAATATTATCGTGAATTAGATAATATTAATAAAGAACGTAGAACATCAGAACGTATTTATTCTATGATACATGAGCTTTTAGAATTAAGACGAGTAAGTTGTTAAATAAAAAGTTTAAATTCAATAGAGATAAATAATCGATTAGGCTTCATGGGTTGCTCATCCTGTCGAAGAAGCAAATCCGACAACGATTTATGAAAGTCTTGGACAAGATCGCGATCAACAACAACTTCATGGCACTACAACTGGTACTGCTCATCCTAGAAATAGTGAAGATAAAGTAGAAAATAGTTTAAATGTTAGCGTATTAGAACTATTACAATCAAATGATAAACAAAGTCAAAAACAAGCAGTAATTAAATAGATATAATAATATCGAATAAAAACAAATTGATGTATTTTTATAGACTGTTGGTTTAGCACCAAAACGTTCATGGGCAGAACGATCTGAAATCGAAATAAGACTTGAACAAGCTCGTTTATTAGCTGAACGGTAAGTAAATTAAATAAGTCATAGACAAGATTATTTAAATTCATTTTAGTGCTAATAAATCACCTGCTGAACCAGTTCAACAAGTAAAAATTGAAATTAGTTCCTCTCAAGATGATCTATCGTATCCTCTTCAAGGTCAATCACCATTTGTAAGAAAGAATGCAATTCTTTTTCAAATATTTTCATTTCTGACTTTTTTAGGAACTAGCACGTGAGCATAGTCATCGTGATCGTGAAAATGCTTTACAATCTTTACGAAAAACAATTACTGCTAGTGGAATAAATAGTTCAGTAGATGCTTCTGTTAGTTCATCTATAACAATTTCATGTGAAGATTCATTTAATATTTGCCGTAAAGAATCTTGTAATATATCACATGCATCAAGTGTCAGTGAACTCACATCGATTTCTAGTGTAACACCTCAAACGAGTAAAGTATTTATAAAGTAATTAATTAAGGTCTAATCAATGCTTCATTTGAAGGAGAACAAACTCAAGCTCGTGTTCATTCACTTGTTGAAGAATATACTGAAAAGTATCCATTATTTAGCGATCGACCTGTTAAAGTAAAGATTTTTGTTTTTCTTTTGGAAAAAAATATTTTTTCTATTTGAAATATTAGGAAGGATTGCAAGATTTATTTGCTTTTTACACACCAAGCCATGATCAACAAGCAATTATTGTTCGAGAATTATTTAAGAATAATTTAGAAGCTAAACCACTAGCTCGACAAGGTGCTGGACATTTACTTAATGCTACACTTAATGGAAGCATTATATCTACTGACGCTTTTATTTCAGGGTATGTTTTATTAGAAAAAGCAAAAACAAAAAATCGAAATATTTTTTTTTCTTAGTTTTAAAATGATTCTTGAAGTTGCAGTTGATTATGCAGTTGACGTTCCTGAAATCTGGCAGTATTTTGGTGAAATAATTGGTATGTTAAGTGATTTCTTTTTTCCTCATTTAATTAAAATATTTTCTTGAAATTTTAAGGTGCATTTATTGGTGGTTCAACTTCAAATATGTCATTAATAAAACCAATTTTACAATCTGTCCCAGAAGATATATCGAACGAATTATTTCAATATATTATTCACTATGCAACGGAATTTTCGGTAAAATTTATTTCTAATATGCTTCAAGTAATTGATTGTTTTCATCTATTTTTAGTCTCAATCACGTTTACAAGAATTCTGGCAAACATCTGGTATATCTATTAAGGATGTACTTAAATCTGATCGTATTGATCCTTCATTTATGGAAGCATATGATTGGTTATTTGCTACACCTGAAAATGAACCTTTAACAGTTCAAACAAAAGAAAATGTTTCTCCACGTGCTGATTCTCAACTTGTTAAATTATTTAAATCTGTTAATGATCAAGGTACAACAGTAACTGATCAGGAAATTATTACATATATTTCTGAAGTAAGAAAATTAAAATAATTAAATTTTGAACTGTTTTTCTACTAATTTTTAAATAGCATATGGATCCACATGAAAAATTTTGTATTCGAAATATTGTTTTATCTTATTTGGAAGCATGTTTAGATACTCATAGTTCACAAAAGAAAATTCAAGAAGATATTGCAAGAGAACGAATGACTATACTCAATGATATTATTGAACATGACCCAGAAGTAGAACTTGAAGCTGTTTATGCTATTCAAAATTTTGTTAATAAACTTGGAAATCCACCAAGTATGTTAAATAATATGAAATTAATATTATTATTGATAGAAGATAAATTTTTATTTTTATAGAAATGGCTCGACAATTATTTCATATATTTTATGATGAAGAATGTATAAGTGAAGATACATTTTATGATTGGCTCGACCAACCCGATCCATCTGATACTGAAGGTAAATTATATTTTTTTAGAAGACAATCATATACGTTTTTTTTGTCTAGGACATGCTGCTATTAAAAGGTCTACGAAAAGTTTTTTTTCTTGGTTACAACAAACCGAAACAGAAGGGGAAGACGAAGAAGAAAGTTAAATTAATATCATCAACCCATGCTGACGATTTGTTACTTTTATTTTTTCTTTTTCTCATTCTCTTTATTTATTTTCTGTTACGTAAAAAAACCATGTTATATCTAAATACAACGCATGTGATTGATTATAGATTATGTGGGTGTGAGTACTTAAATTGTATTGAATCTTTCTATTCAGAAGATTCGGCTTAAAATCAAATAATTATTTAAATAGTTTTTCAAAATTTCCATGGTATGAATTAGAGACTGTTTATGTGCATCTCAAAATAATACATCATCACATGGTTTTTTTCCGTTCTTCAAACGATTGAAATAATAAAAAAATATAAGGAACTATTACGACTTAAAATTTTGTACATTTCATAATGTTCTTTCGCTTGTGTTGTGACAATAATTTTGTTATATAATTATTTTCTCTTTAATCATACACATAAAAGAAATAGACAATAACACCATAAATTTCATCAATCTCTTTGGCTCAATTATTTAATTGTGGTGAGTTCGATGTATTAAGAGCATTTAAAAAATAGAAGATAGGACTATCATATACGTATATGTCGGTACGAACAAGAACAAAAATCAATAAGATATATTGTCTCCACATATCGTTAATATAACTTTATACAACTGTACTATGAAAGAGAGAGTATAAAGTTTTTACTTAGAAAATAAAGGTTTTAATTCAGTAGATTGATAAACACCAGATGATGCTATATGGGTGGATATAACTTGAAATTTGAATACAAGTATGTGGAACGAAACAAAAAGACATAATATGTATATTGACTTCTTTCTAATAATAATAACTAATGAATAAATTCTTATATTTCTGTAGATTATCTTCATAGAATGGATATTCTTCCATCTCGTAATCGCCTTATCTGATTTATTTTTCTGATACTCTGTTTTTTCCTATGGTTTGTATCGAAAACAATTGTCAAAAACCACTTTAATAGCACACAATCTCCATTTTCATCTATTTCTCCTCGTCATTACACAGCTAATCTTTCTTCTCTGTGGACAGAATTGGATTATCAACTTTGGAAACAAGAGAAATATTTTCCTCATAATAATCCAAGAGGTAGTATTATTTACATGATCATGACAGGTAATTCATTCTTACGTTCCCGTTGTGATATAATTATGTGTACTATTGGAATTACACTACATCCATCTCGTTTATTTTTCGTTGGCGAAACATCATCTGATAGTCGTCTACCAATATATGATGTGATTACGTCTGATACACCAAGACCTATCAGTCGTGCTGGAAGTATGCAAAAATTAGCACAAGGACTTGCAATGATTAGCGAGAAAATAAATCAAAGTAAATACAAAAATGAATTACAATGGATTATGGTTATGGATGATGATACTTTTGTGTCTCCACCAAATTTAGAATTATTAGTTTCGGAATATGATTCTCGACGTTCTCTTATGATCGGTCAATCTACTTGTGGAGTAGGCTTTTGTGGTGGAGGAGGATATATTATTTCTAAAGCTCTTTTCAATCAATTTCCATCGTTTATTAGACAATGTCGACCATCATTTGAACTTTCTCAAAGTGATCAATTTATTCCACAATGTATTAAGAATAGAACACACGTTGAAATTATCGATAGAAAAGAGTTTAACTCTCAACCACCTGAATTTTATTCTACAGAAGCTGGATATAAAGATCATCCGAATGGCTTTGGAAGAGCAGTCAGTTTTCATTATATAAGACCAGCTACAAAATATATTGAGCTTTGGCGATTGCATCAAGCGTTTATGAGACCAAATTAGTTCACTTATAAATAAAATTAGTACTCGATTAATCCTGATCTAGTATGAAAAATCAAAAAACATTAAATTCTATTAGAGGATGTGAGTCAGAGGTCGTCATGGTCTGGGATAAAATTTATGTAATAAAAGAATTTGTGTATATCAAGAATAGAAATAACGAATATTTGTTTTTTGATTTTTAAAGTATTACTTGAGAATAATATTAAAAATAATTACAGAAAATTTGAAAAGTATAATATGAGATTTACTCTAGACATATTATTTGACACCTTAGCGTTTATAGCTGAGATGAACATGAATATAGTATGAAAAAATAATGTCTTCAAAACTGATCATTCTCGATAATTTATTATCTATAGTACAGAAATGTTGGAACAGTAACATAAAAATTAGTCTCGTAGGCACCATTTAGTTACTATCAATATATGTGTAAACTTTAAAAAGAAAACTACAATTCTCAACTAAGGATCTATTATGTTATTTCGTGTCTTTTAAAGAGATAGAATGCAACATTTTCTTCATATGTACATTTACAGTTTAAGAAATTATTTCAGCAGAAAACTGTTAAGAGTTTTTCGATATTATTCTTTTAAAATCATCAGTAATGAACCCGAGACGTTAGAAAGTGGGAAATCATTTTTCTCAACTTCTTCAGATAAACTGAATGATTTTCTAAGTATTTGAAAATCTTTTTTACTATTACTTAGATCTATCGATTTAGTTTATTGCTTTTAAATAGAAATTTTCTTTTCTTATACTTTAGTTCGTCGTAAATTTCAGATTAAAAAGACAAATAAATCATTTTTCAGAAACCGATTGAACAAATAATATAAAATATATATTAGCATGATAATATACATCTGAATAAATAAAAAATTAATGGGATGAAGGACAATAACTTTGATGAATCATTTTTTACAACAACGATGTATATTTCATACAAAGAAAATATAGTGTGATGTATTTTCTTTCCATCTGTGCGATAAATAACAAAGAAAAGAATAATAACGTCGATATCAACAAAGTGAATGAAAGAAAGAAGAAAAGAAAAAAAAAGGTATATCTAGAGTGTACATTGTTTGACTGGCCACCAATAGAACGATGTGAATTTATTATCGATAATAAAAGTATATTATTAGATAAAAATATGGCGTATAAGTTAACAGTTTATTTTCTTATGTCTTTTATTAAAAGTCGCTCGTCTGCCTTTCTTCAATACATTTATCATATTTTTAGATAAGATGCGAACAACAATTCGTTGTATGACAACGAAAATGACTTCAATGATGCAAAATTCAATTAAACCAGAAGGTGATGCCTCACATGTATTTGCTTCTCTAGCAGGTGTTGATATGAATAAACCTCTTGAATCTCGATTTGTTCAATTAAAAAAACAAATTATTCAAGGTTACGAACAACAAGTTAAAGATAGTTGGTATCGTTTACTTGATTC
>CAJNOI010000352.1:1873-32056 GCA_905250115.1 Adineta steineri | reverse complement strand
TAGAAGAAGATCACATACGAATTTTGTTTATCTCAAATTTTGATTGTTTGCGATCTTTCTTCACCATTGATATTTGACATAAATAGAAATTGATAGGTATGCTTTCTCACCCAGAAGATTTCATTGTCAAAAACTAGAACTTTAAATTATATATGAGATAAAGATACACTCGAATGCGATAGAGATGAATACAGAGACACATATAGGTAAAAAATTAGTATCAGTTCGTGTTTTGCATATTAATTTTGTTGACTGAAAGTACACTTTTTCGAAAGTTCGTATATGAGATATATTTTTTTGTCGGAGTTTTAAAAGAAGAGCATCAGGTAAAATGCTTATAAGTTTTAACGAAGATAGCTAGACATCTTTGGTCTCCATCGTTCGAAAGAAGTGACCAGAAAACATTACCAATTCTGTTTTTCGAATGATGAAGACTGCATGTCTCTAGCTATCTTCATTAGAAACTTACAAACATTTTACTTGATAATCTTCTTTTAAAAGACGGGTAATAGTGCAGGAGATTTTGCGAGAGACTTTTCATTTTTGAATGGGGAAATGATATTTTAAGATTGGCTAATGACGACACACAAGTTTTCCTTTTGTTTTCAGGGTGACTTTCTTTTACCTGGTTTAGCAAATATCACTCCATCTTATATGTATGCGATTAGCGAATATCAACCAGTAGACAACTACTGTACTTGTGCTACTGATCTTAACTGTCGACAACAAGCACAATTATATGAATGTCATATGACGTACCAAAATGTCTATTTCGTTCCTGTCTATGTAGTATCAGGTTCGGTTTTAGGTTGTTTTAACATCGATTCTCTTCTGTCTTCGACACTCGAATGCTTGTATTCAGACTCCGACTGTTTGTCAATGGTACTCTACTACACGAATTATAATTCAGAATTGTAAGTAGATGAAGTTAGATCGAGATTAGGTCAATTCCTGTTGAATTTATTTCAGAATATGTTTTGTGCTTTTAATAGATATCGACATGTTCTATCGACTCCTATGATATATTTAGTTGCATCTCAAATATCTTTCTAGAAAATCCTTACGCACATTATTTTACTATCAGATTTTTAGAATATTAGTTCTATACTTATATTAGATCTGTTCTAGTATTTGCTTCAAAGATACATTTTTCGCGTGAGTCAGATCTAGATATATTGTATCTACGAGTCTATTATCTTTCTTATCGTTCAAAAACTATTTCAGAATATACCACCATAATATATCTACATGATTGTAATCGAAAGAGTTTCATCACATGTAAAAGGATTAAATATGATTGAACAAATCAAAAGGAAATAGTGATTATCAGATAGGCGATTATAATGAAGAACGATCTGTATGATCGTCGAACGCTATTATATGAAAGCCGCTATATTTTCATATTCAATAAGTCAATATCGACTTGAAATTAGAATATAAACTATGAAATAAGATTCCAAACGAATTCAACAACAATATACGATAAAGCTTGCTACAAAAAGCCTGTATATTAGCTTGTTTTCAAACAGTTCATGAGGTCTCAAAAATTCTAATTATGTGTTAATCGATAAAGCATGTCGACATTAACTGAAAAGAAAAACATGATTTCTAAAGAACTTCTGAATAAATCCGACAGGAAACTATTTCAATATTTATCCAACTTCACATGTGTATACTTGTTTTCTCTATTAGCATATCGAAGTTCAATGTTCCCCCTTTGGTTTATGATGGAAAATTAAGCCGTTTTCCACCAAATACTGCAGTGTCAACAATAGTTAAAGAGCTCATGGTCGAACAGTGGAACTTTGCATTTTCATACGATCTCTACTGGAAAGCATGTGCACCAGCCTATTGTACTTATTCTGCGTCAGCATTCAAAAATAATTTCGTTGGAATAATAATTACAATGATATCTATGATCGGTGGACTCACAATGGCACTAAAACTGATCACCCCTCCACTTGTCAACTTCATCTATTTCTTGCTCGTACGAATGGCTAGAAGACAACATCAAGGTAATTGATGATAAGATGCCTTTACCAAAATCATATATTGATATATTCTATAAGTCTGAGAGATACGTAAGATGTGAATATTGACAGATGAAATGAAAATCAAGATAATTGTATGGTTATAAAAACTATGTTTAGAAGATTCTGGTTAATAACATTTTCAATCGATTATGAGAAGTTCTTCGTATACATCTGAAAGATACCACACTTTTCCATTACATCTATATTTTCGAAATTTGAAGTGAAACTTTGCTTAAACAGGAGATCCCACCTAGACTAGCTTGCAAGAAAGATTCAGAATTTTTCGACAAAGTCTCTTTCGGATTCAAAGATTCCAAGAATAGACTCTTTTTTCCTACAAAGTGTGTATAGAATACATTTTTCGAAATCTGCATATTTGAAACAGACTTTGTTGATAACTGAGGATGCCTATTCACTTGTGTTCGCATCTGCATCCACACTAACCTATACCCACACTCACACCCACATCCACCCTTTTCATATCAATCAAGAAAGGAATGAAAGACAATACTGACTAGATATAGAAATGATATCGAAATAGAGAATGTGTATTAGTACAACATCACTGTAATAAAAGTGTAAGACGTTTTTGATCATTCTCTCAAACTTATGTAGCTCAACAATCGAAGGTGCTTTTTCGTAAAAAAAGTATAACATTGATTTTTTTTCTGTACATAGTTCGTCCGAAGTTGACTGATCGGCTGAGAATGGCATTGCCGGGACTACGTACATCTGTGTCTACCAAATTGATCAGTCTAAATATATTTCCGTTATGGGCTTTCGGAAGTAAAACTAACCGAATAACAGCAACACAACTTGGTCGAATAACCACTCGTCTTTACATTGTCTTGCTCATTATTAGTTTTGTTATCATCGTCTTCTATACTGTTATTCAACCTGAAATTCTAACGAAGACATTTGATAAACCATCCTTCGATGTCTATAATCGTCTTGCACGCTATCACGGCAATACACTTGAATGCTCTTGCTCAGTAATTTCATCAACATATGATCGATATGTACAGACTAATGTTACGTTTCATCAGGTTAGGCAAGAAAATTATTTGAACTTATTTAATATCAAAGACAAAAATAAATCAATGAGATAAGCTACAAAATACATATTTATTTTTTGTTAACAGAAAAGGATATGTTATTCATCCCATAGCTGTATCTATGCAACAACTAGTTGGGAAAAATTAGATACGTGCCGATTTTTAATCAGTTTTTGATTGAATTAAATACAAATCATCTTTCTATCAGTTATTTATATAACAAGTTCTCATCTGAATCACTTATAACTGGCTTCTTAATCAGAAACTATGAACTCGATTTCTAATTCTAATCGTTTGTAATCAACATTGTGAACAATCGTCTAAAGCTATTTTCTGAAATAAGACATCACAATAATCTATATGATTAATCGACTAACCCATCATTTCATGTTAGGTTAACGAAAAAGAGTAAAAACAATTATCAAATATTTTAATGCATTCTGTGACATATTTATTTTCTATCAAATTTTCTCTAAACTTGTTTACGCACGAACGTTTTGTAGAAGACATGACAAATCTCAAACTATGACTAGTGTTCACTATATCTCTGGTTCTTGATTTCTTAGCCGTTTTTAAAATGAAGGGACCCAAAGGAATAGTTGAATATATTATATTAACTGAACTTCTAAGAAATTTATTCAATTTATAAAAATTTTGACACACAGATTTCAAAATTAGTACGAATTTGAGATTTGCCACGATATGATATGTTAATTCAAATTAATGACTAGAATCGATTAAACTACGACAATCAGTAACGCAAACAGCAAGTAAAATAAATATTTGACATCAAAATGAGTTATTACCATTGATGATGATTGACAATAAGACTTACGAATAGAATAACGTTACAGCAATGAGTGACTCAAAGTCTGTAGAAAAACGTTTTTTTATCAGTTTTAATTTAGTTAGAATAAAACTACAAGTAGTACTCTTGACTAATAGTCTAATAGCTTAAATTAAAATTAGTTCATGATATTATAATCAAATTTCTATCAAGAATTATTCGATTATAATTGAATTTTCCTTTCAAACTTTTTGAATAGATCACTCAAATAAGTTTTCTTTTTCTTTTGAATTTTTCATAGATCTGTTCGAGTACATTTGCTTCGAATGAATGGCGTGAGAATCTCATAGCCGGTCTCGTTCCTGATCTGTCTGTCTATAATACAAGGGACTATCGTCGTTTCCTTCCAGCCCATTTGCAATTTCTTAATGAGTTATGTCAACTTTCCATTCAAGCAATAAATAATTCTGTCAATCAATTTCTTTCTTCTGCATTGGTTAGTGCTCAACTTATACCAGAAACAATTCTTCATCAACAGATAGATTCTCTCATCAAACAGAATAACCTCAATACTCCCAGTACAATTGCTGGGCTTCTTTCCCTAATTCTCTCTATAAATCATGGAAATTCAATTATATCGACGTATCAAACCAATTTTGAGCTCGTAGCACCTAATGTTGAAATTAATGACGCGTATTACTACGCCATTACTTATGATGATGAATGCTCGTGTGCGTTATATGCGACGTGTACAAGTCAAGCAAGTTTCATAAATAGTAACTCATCTGAAATCATACCAATTAAAGGCTTCAAAATAGGCTGTACACCAAGTGAATCATTTCTCCTTTCGACTCTCGAGTGTTTTTATGATTCTTTGTGCATCAATCTTATACAAGAACAAGCAAACTATGATAGTAGGATTAATACCACAAAGACTCCTATTTCTCTCGTGCAAACTAATAGTCGATTCTCAATTAATACAACCGTGAGGGATATTGTCAATGCCCTTTTCGTCGAAGATCGATCTGCAACGACCAACTACTTATCGTACTTCGAACAATGTTCACCTTCAATATGTTCATATACTTACACCCAACAGATCAACTCAGTCTACACAGTAGCGTTTTTAGTGAGCATCTATGGTGGACTCACAATTGCTCTCAAATGGATCTGTCCTTGGCTGGTTCTTATTGTGACGAGAGTTAATAAGTATCGGAAGAAGCATAGAAATATTGTTCAACCTGTATATCCTGTCGATACGACAACCACTGAGAGTATTAACAAAATATCTATCATCACAAACGTTCAACATGGCACTACTCATATCGAACAAGTATCTACGGCTGCAACAACTAAGTATGCCCTTTTTCCTTTTAATACCCATTATTATCTTCAACGCTCTTTTTTAGAATTTGTTGCCTTTCGTCGGTACTTCGCTATCCCAAGATTGTCTTTTGCTGTATATTGTTCTTGATTTTCACAGTGGTCATCATTACTTCTTGTTTTTATTTTATTCGACAAAGAAATAACCAAGCTATATCAACAGGTAGAATCGTTTTCTAAAACAACGTTTTCGATGGTAAAAGTAACTTAAGAGAGGGTCCATCAGAGGACCCACTTACTCCCTATATGTAGAGCCGGCTACTGTAACTTTTTCGATTTTTAGTTGAACTACCGAAAACGATAGACCATCATTTGAATACACTAAATCTGAAATATTAACTTTTTTGATGTATTTGTGAAAAATTCCAAGGCATACAAAAGATAGTACTCTCGATTCTCTAGAGGATGTGTGGGTGTGAATGATACATTCACGACACTCGTAACAACACCCACCCTATATATGTCCAAATGAATTTTTTTCGAACATTTTTCTATTAGTTTCTCCAATGAACACAACAAATTTTGCACATATGAGTGTGACAGCAAAGATTGGCACAAGCATGGCAACTAGTACGACAACGGCAACATCTACGTCGACAGGTTTGTGGATTTAAAACTGTATCATTGTTTTCGTCCAAAATCTTTTCTATGAATGAAAGGTAGAATAAGTGAAGTTTTCAAGACGGTCTCAGATGAATTTATTCTGATCGAATTCATGGGAAAACCTACCACTATATATATGACCATCTCAGTATCGGCTAAAACTTTCAGGGTCTATAAAGCTCAGTGCGCTGCTCATTTTGGTATCAAATTACCATAGGTTTTGTATGTAGTTTAGGTTAAAACCAATCAAAATATAACTGTGCAAATATAAAATATGCTAAAGCTGAAAAATGCTGATTATTATGATGATGGCCGTGGATAAAAGTATTATGCACCCACATCCGCATTCACACTCTCCTCGACTGGCTGAGATCTATTTAAACCGAAATTTTTAAATCATTTCATCAAGTTGTTCTCTAAAAATTCTCAAATGACGACTAAAATTAGTCGTATAAAGTCGGTAAATAAATATCTAGGCTCTTTAGCGGACTAAAATCAAAACCGGGCGAAAAGCCCTGTATATCAGAAGATAGAGTAAGCGACGCTCTACAAAACCTACTATATCACCATTCACTCAAACTCCTTAGGGACTTGCTATTGCGAGACTAAGTTTTGTAGTGGCCAGTCTATGGTCTTGCTAATAAAAAATTCACTTTCCACAGTAGATCTATTTAATTTATAGATGGTTCAATAAGAGCTGAACACGGGCTATCAGAATATATATAGATTATTGTTTTTTGATTCTGAAACCATGGAGAAAATGTTCTCATAATAATCAACATTTTCCAGTTCTAGAATATTTTATGCTATATTTGCAGAATCGTATTTTGACTGATTTTTACCTAAACTACATACATACCTATGGTAATTTGATATCAAAATGAGCAGCGCACTCAGCTCTATATAAACCTTGAAATTTTCAGCCGATTATGAGATGGTAGTGTATATAGTGGTACGTTTCCCATGGTTTCACTCTTACCTAGGTATGTCCCATCAATAGGTTGTAACTTCAAAAAATCAAAGATTTGGCCGTTTGATTTATAATTTTTTATAACAGAGAGTATCTATTACGTTCGTCAAACGAGGTAGTCATGCTTGTTCTATCAAATCCTTGATATACCATGTTAACTACAGCCTTTCGTGCCTTATTTACTAATTGAAAATTTAAGTAAAAAGAATTGCAAATATTGAATCGAAGTTCTGATACTTTTCAACCAATTTCAATAACAATAGTCAAACTATTACATCTTTCACGTGCACTAAAATGAATCAACTCCGAAATAGTTGATTGAATAAGTGAGATAAGAGTCAATAGCTTCACATATGTAGACGCTCGTCAGATGAGGAAGTCCGTGTAAGCCATGTATATGTTTGTACTCAAATGCTTTCAAGTCAGGTGTTAGAAGCAACCAAACTGCTTTCTTTTTGTTAGAATCAACTTGTCAATTGACGTTTGGGTCAACCGATCTATACGCAACTAGTGGTTTCTATGTAAATCAGTTCGCTGCTGGCGATTTCAATGGCGATGGTTTATCAGATCTTGCTCTCTGTGTTCGGCACAGCTCAGCTGTGAATGTGTTCCTCAGAAATGAAAATGGGACTTTTGGACGACGAATGTCGTATCCAGTGGTAAATAAAGGTGTACCGCTATGGCTCGCTGTCGCTGATTTTAACAACGATGATAACCTAGATATTGTTGTTATCAATATTAACAGTATTGTTTCAAATACGGGCGTGTATACTGTAGGTATTTTATTTGGAAATAGTAATAGAACTTTTGGAGCAATGAAAATATTGCCAGTGGTATTGTCAGCAGTAATTTATAGTACAGTAGTATATCTTCGCTGTATTACGAGTGATTTAAATAACGATGGTCACATGGATATCGTTCTCACCAAGAATAATAACCCATGTTCGATCGCTATATTACTCGGATATGGGAACGGAACTTTTGCAGCCGAAAAGATAATCTTGATTGGAAATGATGGATGTCGTCTATCAATTGCTATTGCAGATTTTAACGACGACGATCATCAAGACATCGCTATAGTTTCAGATATTGACTACTATGTAGCGCTTCTAGTTGGGCACGGCAATGGAAGCTTTAAAGCATCGATGATATTCTCCACAGGAATTTATAGTTTTCCATCGTCAATAGATGTAAATGACTGCAACGATGACGGTTATCTAGACATAGTCGTTGCAAACACAGGTAACTACAATATTGGTGTACTTTTCGGGAAGGGTGATGGAACTTTTCGAACACAAATAACAACTATGACGGAACACACTAATATAGTAACCCAGATTGTTGTCGGTGATTTTAACGGTGATGGTAAAATGGACGTCGCTGGCGTCTGTGGATTTGACAGCGCTATACTTCTTTCTTCTATACCAACATTTGTATTTGTATTCGTTGGATATGGTAATGGAAGTTTCGGACAACAAATGATATTTTCGACCGAGCTTTTTTGGCCGGACTATGTTATTACCAATGATTTTAACGGCGACGGTCGATTGGATCTTGCTATTACCAGCCAGTATGACGGGAATTTGAGTATTCTATTGAACACATGTGCTTGTTGCGCGCTTGAGATCTCAAATCAAACATATTTATCCACCAATGATTTTCCTGGATGAAAAATATGGATTTTATACATTCTTTGCGAGAAGGTTCCATCCGCGACAAATTATGCTGTACATATAGCTTTTGCTTATTTCATATTAACTAAAAAAAACAATCTCTGATTTCCTATCACAAATATTCAATATTTTTAAACAAAATATGCTGTACATGTAGCTTTTTGCTTATTTCATATTTATCTGAAAAATAAATGATCTCTGCTTTCTCTTCACAAATATTCAATACTTTCAAAGTTAAAAGAGGATAAATAATGCGATACATTCATATTACTATAATGAATATATTCGTATACACAATAAGAAATGAATATGAAAGATCATATAATGAAAAAAATAAACAAAGGATACAAACAAAAGAAAACGAAGAAAAGAAAATTAAATAATAAACGAAAAATTGACAATGAATTAATAGATAAGAGAATGTGGGTGCGAAAGCAAGTGAATACTCACACCCTCGTACCCACCCACTCTTAAGATCGTTTTACTTTTACAGTATACTTTCAAAAATTATTTGTTACAATAGAAAAAACAAACACCTTATATATATCTCAACAGTGAATTAAATGATTTGTATACATCCCACTGAACATTCACTAGGGATTAGCTTGACATTAATGTCGATATGCAATATTCTCTTGCTCTCTTATGTTTAGTTTTACGTAATAATAATAATAGTATATAGTGAAAAAAATGTGTTATTCCGTTTTTGAGGATATCATATATATTTTAACAGAGATCGACAACAGTTGTTAGATCATAGTTGAATTAGATTAGATGCAGCCAAAAGTTTTATAAATCATAGTAACTTACGTTGTTTGTTAGAAAACTTAGATAGCAATTACTAGTTCTTGATGATTTTCGAAGCCTACTACAATGTACATATTTGTTATGAAATATTTCAGTTAAATATCCAATTACTCAAATTTTAATATGACTTTACTATATTAACTTTCACATGATTTTGATGATTTCAAAGTTAATAAATTTGTAGTTTAAAAGGCAGATACTGGTGTCCAGAATCAGTCATCTCTTAGAATTCCGCATCCATCATAATTGTAAATCGTGAAAATGAAAGAAGATCTCCAATGTGTTTTTTATATTATACTCATATAGTGAAGACATTATGGTGTAAGTATCGAATGAATTAGATAGATTAATTTTTGAGAAAAAAAATGTAAGTTGTCGTTTGTTTTATTTCAACGTTTTAAAAAAACACACGGATAACAAGAAAAACACAACAACGGTTGAATGAAACGAGAAAGAAAAGAAAAAATTGTTCTGTTGCTTTTTTTTTAAAGTGTATGAAAATTATTTCTATGAAAACTCAGTGTTCTTCTATCACTCCATTCTCTCAAATTTTACTATAAAGAAAAAGCGATTATTGTCCACCTGGACGCAATGATGATAAGCCAGCACGAAGAATTTCATCAACAAGAATTAAATTGGTTGCAATTGATGTACTTGAGTGAATTAATTGTTTTTTAACACGATAATTATCATAAATACCTAATGATTTTGATTCCATTGCTTCACCTGTTGCAATATCAATTCCAACTGGTATCATTGATGTTGTATATTCATATTGATCATGTCCAGCATTTTGTGCAATTGCTTTTGGAATAATTAATAATGCTTCAGCAAATGCTTGAATACCTAAACGTACACGACCTTTAACTTGTTCTTTTTTGTTGAGTAAGTGCATGATGAGCAACTATTTCAAAAGCACCACCACCAAGTATAACATAATCTAAACAAAATATATACTTCAAACATAAAAGAAAAAGAGAATCTCAATTCACCATCTTCAATTGCATTTGTTATTGAACGAAGACCATCACGAAGTGCATCTCTTTAAGTTGATTTAATATATATTTTGTTGAACCTTTGAGTAAAACTGTTACGGATTTTGGATTTTTACAACGCTCAATAAATGTAAATTTTTCTTCACCCTACACAATAGAAAAAAACAATTTCAATCATTAAAAAGTTAATTCAAACAATTAGAATATACCAAAGCATCTTGAGCAAAACCATGGCAATCTTTTGTTAAATTTTCAACTGAACTAATAAATATGAAAAAACAACAGAAAGTTTTATATTTATCTTACTTCATTGCTTCTCCTCCACATGATAATGTAATACGTTCCATATTTCGACGTTTAGCACGTCTTAATGCTAAAATTCCATCTTTAGCCAAGATATCAAGTGACAATGGATCAATGCCCTTTTGATTAACAAGAACAAATATTTTATTTTTATCATCACCCAAGCAAACTTTTCGTTTAAGTTCAACTATTTTTTGAACATGATCATCAATAGATTTACGTTCTGATGTAACAAGACGATCACGTCCTTCAGCATTTTTATAAAAGAAACCAGCATTAACTTCTCTAACAAAAACAAGTTAATATAAAAGCATTTTTAAGTGCTTTTGGCATAGATGTATGACGATCACCATGATCAAGAACAATACCACGTACAAGACGTGAATCACCTTCAGTACGATGTTGCATTTCCATGATTTCAACCATATTTAAATCCGTTGGTTTACCTGGTTCATTCAAAGCTAATACAGCATCAACAACAATCTACATACTTTTAATTACAAGCATCAGTAAGAATATCAGCATTTTCCATAGATAATTTTGTACGTAATGAAGTACGAGCTATTTGAACGAGCGTTTCACGATCATTGTTTATAGGTATTTTTCAATTATCAAGAATTTGTAACGCTTCCTTTTTTGCTAATTCAAAACCGTCACCAACAATACGAGGATGAAGACCCTATATATAAAAAAAACAAGTTTTTGTATTATTTTACCTCAGAAATATAAAGATCGGCTTGTTTGAGTAATTCACCAATTAATAATACAATTGATGTTGCTCCATCACCAGTTATATCATCTTGAGCAGTTAGATGTTGAACTTGCTATTTAATAAAAAAATGATTAGAATATGAAATAAAACAATCCACTGAACAAAATTAATACAAACCATTTCATGAAGAAGTGTACATCCATCTTTAGTTATTTTAATATCACCAGCACCTGATACAAGCCTAGAATATGAATAAATGAAACTAAAAAAAAGAAATGATTTCATTATTATACATACATTTTCATTGTTCCTTTTGGACCTAAATTTGTTTTAAGCATTTCTGCTAAACCACGAGCTGCTGAAATATTAATAGCTAAAGCTTGTGCTTGACGAGCACTTTCAGCTTTTGGATTTAATGTTGTAATAGCCGACATGATCCTATATTCAAATTTATGATGATGATAATATAATCTAAAAAAAAATGTGAATCATTAATGAAAAAAATTCGACATAGAGAGAGATCAACAAAATACGGTTATAATATCTTGACTAGATGAATAAATTTATTGTTCCATAGATGACGTCGTTGTTGGTATCGTTTGTATACGAATTTCTAATGCAACATTTTCTGAATTATCTTCAATAACTGTTAACATTGATGATGCTATTAATGAACGTTGTGCCATATCACGTAATTCAGGTGTTGTTTGAAAGACATGTTTAAGTTGTGGAGGTGGTAATTGAAGAAGTAATGGAAATGAATGAGGTCGAGTTTTTTGACAACATTTTATAAAACCTTCCCATATTCGAGCTTGTTTCCATGCTTGTTTTGTAATAAGTCGTTGTAAAATATTCATGACAAAACTAACCATTTTTGGATAGAAACGAAGTGCTTGTAAAATCATTCGCATAAACAAAACGGGTATTGGATTAATATCAACAAGTTGTTGAATAACAATAGCAAGAACATCATCATGAGTATATATTGCACATTCATTTAGACAGAGTGTTGCAGCATTCATAACAGTTTTTAATTCACATTCTTCAGATGAAATTTGATGAAGAGCAATCAATAATTCAAATGGTACGATTGGACTAGCATGTGATGTTTCAGATGAAGCATTAAGGTCTAAAAGTCGATTAAAAACTTCTTTCACTACTGGTTGTGTTAGTTTGATTATTTTGGTAATGCACTAATAATTTCTTTCTGAAAATAAATCATATATTATATTTTATAGATAAAATAAAAATACTGTACCTTATCTAAGCCCGTAAGTACTGGTATAAGAAAACGAACATCTGATACTCGTTTATGATATAAATCTCGTACTTTTTCGACCAAAGCAGGTGATGGTGGAGCTTGTTCAGTAAGTATATGAATAATACGTATAATTAATGTTTGGGCACCTTTCGGACAATTTTCAACTAATTTTAATAATTCGGGACTATTCATACCCATTCCACGAACTGGAATTTCTAAAACACGAAGGATTACTCGTTTAATATCACCATTAACTGCTGTATAGATTGTTTGTCCAAGTATCACTAGGTATTGTTGAAGTGTTTTTATCTTCACCAAAAAGTGCTTCTGGTGGTTGTGATGCTGTTAAATGTTTCAAAAATTGTAAAGCATGTCGTTCAATTGGTTGTTTAAATTCTTCTTTATCATGTAAACTTTTAGCAATACGTATTGCATTATTTCTAACAGATATATTTTCATTATGTGTAAAATCAAGTAAAATATCCAAAAAATTTTCACGCATATTCATTCGACGAAATATAAGATCGCGTAAAGTATTCATACCAAGATAAGAACACGTTTCATCTTGACAATAACGTTTAAGTACAAGTAATGCATTATCTGTAATTAATGGAGCACTTGTTAATAAACGAGAAAATAAACCATCACGTTGATCTGGTTTTTCTTGTAAATATTCAAGTAATCGACATAATGTATCATCATATTTAGTAAAATCTTTCTTTTTATTTGGATCTAATATACTTAAATATCCATTTGCATAAACATATTCTTGATAAAGTCATGCAAATGCAAGATCATGACGTTTACGTACATCAGCGAATATATAATCTTCATAAACTAAAAATAGAATATAAATCCAACTGTATTATTCTGTTTAATACTCAATGAATAAACATTTTTCAATCAATAGTAAAGTCTACATTTAAAGTTATGAAACAACAATTGATCACTTGGAACTTGTATTGATTGACAATGGTTGCTATGAGTAACGGTTATTATAACAGTCTATTCACTAGCTCTTAACTTTTCTTTTCACAGAGTATGGAAGGATAGAAAAAGCTTAGAGTTACATTCATATCGCTATTGTTCTGCGAAAAATATATCTGAACAATATTTAGAAATCCATCATACTTACTATCACGAAAATTTCGTTCGGATAAACATACTAACGACGTCATTGTTTTTTTTCTTACATGTCCAACACCAGCCGTTTCACAAACATCTACACATAAATAATTTATAAAAAAAAATAATAAATAATGAATCTGTTGACATACGTTGCATTTCATCATATTCAGTTGGTTTAATAGCATCAGCTAATTTAAATGGTTTCATTTTTTCTGTTGTAAACTTGGTATTGTTGACATTGTTGTTATGCCAGCAGATGTTGATGGAATATCACCAAGTTCATTTCCACTACTTGATGGTAAACTTGATTTAATGTCAACATCAGTTGGTGGTTTTACCTGCTGTTGAGATTTCATAAGTTCATAACCCTTACCCGATCCAGCTGCAGTTAATTGCGTACCAAGTAATCGTACTAAATGCTCAATTTGTGCTAGTGTACCAGCAGCTACAATTGGTGTATAAGTTGCTTGAAATGATGCTGGCATTTTTTCAGGTAATAAAAACATTGATACAAGAACTAAATCTACAACATTTCCAATAGATAATTTTCCAACAAGATCAGCAGCTGTTATATCAATTGCTGTTTGTTGTGGATGAGATGATGATGAACTAGTTAAAGTTGATGATGCAGTTGAATTATATACACCACTTGACGAGATTCCTTTTCCAGTTATACTACTATTTGAATCATCTTTATCAAAATTATTTGAACCATCAGCAGTAGTTTTTGATTTTTTTGTATTGCTTTCACTATTACTTAATGTTATTTTACATTTAGATCAGATGGAACTTTAAGTAAATGTTTGAGTACTTCAACTCGTATTGCACCAAGATCAGTTGTTAATGTTGTAATTTGTGGTTGAAAATCAAATGAAGTAGGATATTTAAGAAGACTTAATCTTGAGGGTGTGGGTGAGTATTATATTTACGACACACTCACACCCTCGATTAATCCTGATCTAGTATGAGAAATCAAAAAACATGAAACTCTATTAGAGGATGTGAGTGATCTTCCAGATGTATAATGGATGAAAGCAATACAATTATATTCTTATCCTTTTATTGTCAACAGAGTGTGAGACATGAAAAAATTTATGGAATAGAAGAATTTGTGTATATCAAGAATAGAAAGAATTGATATTTGTTTTTTGATTTTAGAAGTATTACTTGAGAATAATATTAAAAATAATTACACAAAATTTGAAAAGTATATTATAAGATTTACTATAGACATATTATTTAACACGTTAGCGTTTATGGCTGATATGAATACGAATATAGTATGAAAATAATGTCTTCAAAACTGATCATTCTCGATAACTTATTATCTATAGTAAAGAAATGTTGAAACAGTAACATAAGAATCAGTCTTGTAGGCATCATTTGGTTACTATCAATATATGTGAAAACTTTGAAAAGAAAACTACAATTCTCAACCAAGGATCTATTATGTTAAATCATTTATAAAAGTGCATGTAGATTTAATAACGAGAGAAAATTCTATTTCTGAAAATCAATGAAGATGAGCTTTTGTTTGAAAGAACGTTAGTACGTATTCCTGAGAACTATATATGAAGAGAAGAAATTATTTCGTGTCTTTAAAAGAGATAGAATGCAACATTTTCTTCATATGTACATTTACATAGTTCAAGAAATTATTTCAGCAGAAAACTGTTAAGAGTTTTTCGATATTATTCTATTAAAATCATCGTTCAGAACAAATAAATATTTCTTAGTAATGAATTCGACAGATGTTAGAAAGTGGGAAATAATTTTTCTCAACTTCTTCAGATAAACTGAATGATTTTCTAAGTATTTGAAAATCTTTGTTTCTAATACTTAGATCTATCGATTTAATTTATTGCTTTTAAATAGAAATTTTCTTTTCTTATACCTTAGTTCGTCGTAAAAGAACACATTCTTAATCAGCGTAAATACTATATTCATTATTCACTCAATGACGTAAAATTCGTTTACTGTCAAAAATCTTAATTTTATTATTTTTTCTATTAATCTGGAATATAATACAACTTCATTGGCCTATGGTCAAACAGCATTAGGTAATCCAACAATCTTACATAAAAGAAAAGATTATTTAAAACTTTTCGATTTTATTTCAAGGAAAATCACATTCCATGTTTGGTTCATCGAGTGAAGAGAGTGGCTGTGGGTGAGTTATGAGATAAAAAGCACCCACACTCACATCCAACCTCTTGAACCTCGATTTGTTCAATTAAAAAAACAAATTATTCAAGGTTACGAACAACAAGTTAAAGATAGTTGGTATCATTTACTTGATTCGTTGAAACATGAAATTACTATTATTCGCTCTTCAAATCAGTCTATTATACCTCAAGTTAATTTCAATGATATGAACAATCTTTCGTCATACATTAAAAATAAAATAGAAACTCGTGGTGTTATGATCATTCGTGATGTTTTACCGAATGAGTATGCATTAAAACTAAAAGAAGATGTACCACCAATCGACGTTCTTGTCCTTTTCTTTCCAGGTTCTTGTTTTTCTTGATTTTCAGGCAGGATTCTTTTTCTATTCCTTACATGCAAGATTCTTGCCTGAAAATTTTTTACATACAAGATTCTTGTCTGAAAAAACTGATCTTGCCTTTCTTGTGATATTCGTGTAGACCGAATCTTGTCTGATGAGGCAAGAAATTCTTCTTCAAACAGATTCTTGTTCTCTTATTTTCTTGCCTGATTCTTGTTTTCCTTAAATTCTTGCCTGATTCTTATCTTTCTTACTTTCTTGCCTGATTCTTATCCTTCTTGATTTTCTTGCCTGTTTCTGATTTCTTAGGCTTCTTGCCTGATTCTGGTCATATTAAAAAAGCCTTTTTTAGGTTATTACTACCTTTTTCATATCGTTTTATTATAAGCATTTCACAACATGTACAAAAAAATACGAAAGAACAAAAAAATACTTTAATTTTCACATATTCATGAAGTAGTTTTAATTTTTAACACAAAAAAAAATAAAAAACAAAATTTTTATTATTTATTTTCTTAAAATTTTACTTATACGAAAAGGATTATCAACCAATAATTTTTTAAATAAATCAATATTTTCTTCGTCCATTATATGTAATACTTTTATCGATAGTGAAAAATCTAGAAAAAAAAAAAATATATAGATATGAATTGGAAAAATATCCAAATATGTTCAATAAGGATTGCCTTCAATAAACAATGAGAAAATGGATATCATATATTCTATTGTTTTCTTTATATGAAATAAACTTTTACTATGCATCCAGTTAAAATAATAACTTCCTAGATGTCGTCCAAACTAAATAAACGCTTTAAAAAAATAAAATAGTATAAGTGAATGTGTACTATACTTATTCAGTCAGTAATGATTATGAATAAATAACGGTCAGCCAATGCTTTTATATATGTGATAAACAAAGACCATATCACGTGCCGTTCATCTTGGAAAGCTGGCAAGAATATTTTTTGCTTTTCTATTACAAGAATCTTGTCTGAATAGTAAGAAATTTAAAATATCTTGTGTTTCTTTCCAGTTTCTTTTTATCATGAACTTCAGTCAAGATTCTTTTGAAAGAGAAGAAAAAGATTCTTGTCTGAATATTAACATATCTTGAATATCTTATAATTCTTGCCTGATTCTTTTATTTCTGATTGTTCAGACAAGATACTTGTCAACTGAAAATTCTTGTATTATTCTTTTTACTTTCCTGTTGAAAAGAATCTTGCCTGAAGACAAGAATCTTGTCAGAAAATCAAGAAAAGCAAGAACCTGGAAAGAAGAGGACAAGAACGTCGACTAGTGACAAAACTATATTAAATAGAATCCATATACAAAAGCATTTCTACAAGATAAACCAGTTTTTTATGAATTATATTGGTCACCAGCACAGATTCTTGCTCGAGCTGATTGTCGAGTTCTTGAAGCATTAAGGTTTGCTAATTCATTTTGGCATGCATCACCTGCAACTCGTATCTGTCTGCAAGAGAATATTATGTACGCTGATCGATTACGAATTCGTCAACCTGGTGATGCTCAATTTGCTCTTGGACCGCATGTTGATGGTGGTGGTATTGAAAGATGGGAAGATCCAGAATATCGATCGTGTTATTCATCTATTTTTCAAGGTCTATGGGAAGAAAATGATTTCTTCGATGCTACTCATCGTGTTCGTGCACAAATGTCTCTTTATAATATGGCAGGTGGTTGCTCTGCTTTTCGTACTTGGCAAGGTTGGCTCAGCCTTTCTACAGTCAGTCCTGGTGGAGGAGGACTTTTAGTTAATCCACTACTTAAATTAACCACATCTTATTGGCTTCTTCGGCCTTTCTTTCGACGAATAAAAGAAAATGATTCATGGGAAATTGATGAATCAAGTATTTGGCAAGGTGCTGTTCCTGGTCGTGGACAAGAAATGACTGACTCATTACATCCTGATTTAGAATTGTCGACATCAATGGTTTCAATTCCTACAGTAAATCCAGGTGATATGGTATTTTGGCATTGTGATACAATTCATGCTGTCGATCCAATTCATGGTGGTCAATCAGATTCAAGTGTTTTCTATATTCCAGCTGCACCTTTATGCGAAGTTAATGCTGAATATTTGGTTCGACAACGTCATTCTTTTGAATATGGTATTCCTGCACCCGATTTTCCCGGTGGCAAAGGTGAATCTAATCATATCGGACGAGCAACTACTAAATGTGTCAATACAGTTGACGCTAAATGTGCAATGGGTCTTGAACCATTCGAAATCAAACCACATATGACATCAGGAGAAAAAGAAATGATCTTGCATGCTAACAATCTTTTAAATCTATGAAGTTTGTATAAATTAAAAACTCAGTTGTATACCATTGACTATTAAACACATGATAAGTAATTCTCCTTTTTGTATTCAATAAAGGATATTATAAATGATACTACTATTTAAAAAATTACTAACTTTAATCGAAGGTTCGAAACAAATCAAATGTCTACTACGGTATTAAATATATCAACTAAAGATGTGAGTCATCTATCATATTTTTTGACTTTGGTTTTACTTTTACTGTATACTTTCAAATATTATTTCTCAAACAGAAAAAACAACCAACTTATATATATATCTCGGCAGTGAATTAAATGATTTGTATACATATCACTGAACATTCAGTAGGAGCGTGGGTGGGTGTGGGTTAGGGTGAGTCTCTTCTTCACTCACATCCACACCCTGCTTAAAAACAAATTCAAATGCAAAGAGACATATTTAAAAGAAAACTACATTGCATGATGCTAATTGAAAACTAACAATTATTTATAAGATATAAGCGATACTTGGAATAATGATTGTAATGTGACTTATAGCAGTAGCAGAAACCTAAAATGGGGAACTAGAAGTTTAGAAATGTTTGATAAACAGTAGCATTTAACTAAGAAAAACTCTAATTCGTAATAACAAACAAGATTTTCATTGATAATTATCTTCTTTAATAAATCTTTCAATGATTTAGCATCTTTAAAAATATAAGTTTCTCGTTCATAATTATTTAATATTCATTTTTTCCTAAACTGATAAAGTGTATCTAATAGATGAAAAGATATTGTGGCACCTATGATAAAAGAATGTTGATCATTAATATTTTTTCTCAATCAGAAATTGATGAAAACCATATAAAACAACTTATTTCTTTTTGTAATCATTTACGTTATAAAAACGTTTTTAATCTTTTTGTGCAGTTTAGAAATGAGTGATTCTTTCTTGCATGCATCCATTTGTATATGAATCTCTTACATGAGCTATGATTCGATGTGAATTATTCATATTATGTAACTACAAGGCTTTATATGGATTTATAATGTCTTTTTATACATTAAACCGACATAACAACATCAAATATCCTTCGCAATTTCTCGATTACATGTAAACAACTTCAGTTTTCACTTGAAAAACTCGATTTAATAACTTTTTTTCTATTATGTACATTGTCATGAAACTAAATTATTTCATTATTATTTGTGTTTAAAATATTTATCTCGCTTTTCTATTCACCCAAGCGTTCTTTTTTTTGAGCGTAGAGAAATTTGAGGATCTGGGTGTGGTGAAGATGTGAATGTGGATGTATCTTTTCTTTACTTACACCCACCTATACCCACATCCCCTCATTGTGAACAGTAACTAGTTTAGATTCAGCAACATTGATAAAGAATACACCAATAGTTGTTCATGTTACTATCATTTATAGTTCTCTTGGAAAAATAACTAAAATAGAATAAAATATTCGAAAACATTCAACATAATCAAATCATTGCATTGATACTTCTATCTGAATGTATTACATTAATTATTGAACTTTAAATTATTGCAAAATCGATTTTTATTTAAAAGATGCATGATCGCTGTTGGTGTATCCATGAATCATTTTTTCATTATGATCTAAAATGACTAAAAATTTGGCGATAACAGATGTGAGAATAAAGAGAATATAGTGTATCGTTGGAAATAAAGTCACAGCGTCAATAGAAATCTCTTTTTGATAGTTATTTTTTTCTTTCTTATTCTCGTCGATAATCCACAAATACTGTGTCGGCATGGTTCTTTTCCTGCTTGTTGATGAATATTGAAATTACATCTTGGTTTTGAAACTGGGTGTGGCTGCGGATTTTAGAAATAAACTGGTCGAACACTCATAATTTAAGATATAAAATATAGTTGTTGTTAAAATTATCATTTATTCAAAAAGGTTTTGAACAAATATGATAGAACTAGTACACCTAAAAAACAAATTCGAATTCAAAGAGGTATGTATGACAGAATAATAGAAACTGTTTATTAGATTTGAGGAGTAGTTGTAGTAATAATTGCAATATGACTAACACTAACAGAAATAAAAGAAAAATAGAAGTTTAGAAATGTTTGATAAGTCCAACAGTTTTAAATGGACACCGTCTAGTCAACAGAAACTTTGATTTGTAATAATGAACAATATTTTTTATTGATATTTATATTCTTTAGTGAATATTTTCCATTGTTTTACATCTTTAAAAATATAAATTTGACGTTAACAATTATCTGATATTTGTTTTTCTTGCTAAATTAATAAAGAATATTCAATCGGTAAAAAGATGTTACTAATCAACATTTTTTCTTAATCAGAAATCGATAGATACTATCCTAAACAACTTGTTCTTTTTGTAACTACTCACACTGTAAAAACACTTTGATCATGCTTCCTTGTATTTATCCATCTATAAACTATACTAAAATTTAGATATTGTTCTATTTGAAATAAATATTCTGCGCAATTTCTCGATTATATGTAAACAACTTCAGTTTTCACATGCGAGACCTTGAATTTAATAAATTCTTTCTTCAATATATATTTTTGTCATTAAACTGAAGTATTTCATTATTATTTGAATTGCAAATAATTAGCTCTCTCTTTGAATAAGGACAAATTTTTCACGAGGCAACAAAATATTTTCATATTTATTATAAAAGTACTTTTACTGACCGATATTTTTGTTTTCCATAAATCTCTGTCATTTTGTCAAGTATTTTTTTATATGTACTTTTTTACAAAACATAAGCGAACATTGCTCATAACATCTTCGATACTTTTTGTATAAATTGTGTGAAAGATTGATGTATCACGATCATCATTATCCTAAAATACACAAAAATTAATTTTAAAATGTAAAACTTGAGTTTTATATGTATAGAATTCGAATAAATCTCATTGATAGAGATCAGAGACGGGCGGGACGGGACACGTTTTTGAAGGCCTATCGCGGGACGAGACGGGACGGGATGAATTTATCAAAAACGCGGGACGGGACGGGAAAAATGTTATTGACTGCGGGACGGAACGGGACAAAACTTTATACGAAATTGTCCCGCGATCAATATTCATTGAATTTATATACTTCAGTGACTTATTTACAAGAAAAACGCTAAATATTGTTAGTAACGGTACCTTTTAAAGAACATTTGAATGATCTTGTTCGCTATTTCTTACCTCGAATATATGATCGCTTTTATCCTTATCATCCTCATGAAACCCATACTACGTATATATTCGTAATTGTTCTACAGAAAGAAAGAACGTAAGTCTTTCTTTGCTTTAATAACAATGAACTTGTACTAAGTGAAACAAATAATATTCGAGAACTATGCTGTATATTCGCTTTGTCTACAGCTCCTTTATAAGGTCAAGTTGTAACTGAACGTCGCACTAATTTTTCTCCATCTCAAGTAGATAATATTTTATTTGTTCGATCAATATTATTAAATAGTTATTTTTCTATGAACTAAACTTTTTTCAAATTAATATTTTTTAATTATTGAATATATTTATTTAAAAATAAATAGTTAAAGAAAATAAATAGTAAAAGAAAATTAATAGTGAAATACTACGTAAATCTTTATCGTGTATAAAATAAATTGATAAAAATTTTTGATAAGAGACGGCGGGACGGACGGGACGGGACGGGATGCAACGTTTTTCAGAGTGACGGGACGGGACGGGACGGGATGCAACGTTTCTCAGAGTGACGGGACGGGACGGGACGGGATGCAACGTTTTTCAGAGTGACGGGACAGGACGGGACGTGATGCAACGTTTTTCAGAGTGACGGGACGGGACGGGACGGGATGCAACGTTTCTCAGAGTGACGGGACGGGACGGGACGGGATGCAACGTTTTTCAGAGTGACGGGACAGGACGGGACGGGATGCAACGTTTTTCAGAGTGACGGGACGGGACGGGACGTAAAATAAGAGCGCGGGACACGAGACGGGACGGGACGCTGAAATTTTTTTGAGCGGGAGACGAGACAGTTTGGTATCAACGCGGGACGGGACGGGACAGAAAAATCCTTGTCCCGCCGGTCTCTATTAGAGATGATACCTGATCTCGTCAAATATTGTTTTTTTTAATTGATAAAATCCCAGTATGAATATAGGACATGTTAGCTGGGCTGCGATTCGACCTATTTTTCCTATAAATCCTATATTTTTGACGAATCCTCTAATTTGTCCTATATTTCGACTGCTTTTCCTATTTTACCTATATTTTATCGAAAAACAGAGAAATATAACTGATTTTATAAAAATATGAGAAAATAAGAGATTATTCAAAGAGTATTAGCCGAATTTTACACCGACAAGCTAGTGAGTACTGATAAAGTCGATCTTTATACATTAAAAAAAAGATCGAATATATATATATATATATATATATATGTATGCACATGTATAGACGCTGTCAATTAATACACGTAAGACGGCGATATCTATTGTACGTAATATTATTTGTATTTTCACATCTTCGACGAATTTGCTAAGAAATTATTTAATTAAATCTTCTAAAGATCCAATAGTCAAAAGAATAAAACTAATGTATAGAAAATAATCATATGTTCTGCGAACCTTTTTTCACAGTTTCACGTATGTACAAATGTGCGTATTTTTGTGATAAATTTTAGCAGATAGATGAAACATGTATAAAGGGGGTGATAAAAAAATCATCACTTTTTACTCACGCTAGAAATATCATAATACGAAAGTCCCTATTACCTAGCTCACAAATCCGGTATCTATTCGTCTAAGTCTGGTCCTTTTTTTTTGGTGTTTCCCGTAGGGCGATACTTGGCTCTCAGTACTAGACTCAGGTACTCCCTCATAGAAATCGCTGAAAAAAGGGAGCAGATCTAGACAAGCGGGTGTCAGATTCGTGATCCAGGTGACAAGGACTTTCCTATTATGACATTTCTAACGTGAGTAAAAATTCATGATTTTCGAACATCCTCTCTAACCCTTTGATTACTTGTCACATATATATATATGTGCTGACTACCACATCTTGATACATTTCTAAAAGTGCTTAACCCTTTCAGGACCCTGGCACATTTGTTATACCACCTATCTGAAGGGAGACCCAGCCCTTTCAGAAATAATGTTTTTTTTCTGAGATCGCCATCAAAAAGATAGTTCATGATTGACACACCGATGTAAAAAAGATAAAAGCAAAATTGATCCTGAAAGGGTTAAATATAACAAGAAAGTTTATTTTAGCATTTTGTATAATAAAAAAACCATTTTATTTTAAATAAAAATTCCTCAATCAAAGGGTTAAATAAGCATTTATTTATTTATCAAATTTAATTATGAGAAAAGTATTTGTTTGCTTTTTCGCTATTTATTTTTGAAAGTTTACGATTTACTTCTTTTTTTGTTATTTACTGAAATGTGAATAAACTGTATTATAATCGAAATTTCAAACGCCATTTGATTTATATGATTATTTTGATAGCAAAGAATTACGCAACTGTAAGTAAAGTGTGATCGTTTATTCTAATTCTATCAAAGGAAAAATATGGAGTAATAAAACTAACAAAACTATATGTTTTCTCAAAAATAATACATACCTATATTTTTGCCATTTTTTATGGAAAATCCTATTTTTACACAAAAATAATCCTCTAAGGATTCCTATTTTTTTAAAAATTCGCAATCGGAGGCCAGCATGTTAGTTACATGTTTGACATTTTAAAGTTCGATGTTCTCAAAACATTTTTTCTATTTTTATTCTCTTCTTTTAGGAACTATGTAATAAAGCTATTTCACAAGTATTCTTCTTATCAAGTTTGTATATCCGTTTACTACAAATCTTAAAAAAAATATTCATTAAACATGAAATTGCGCATTCGTTAATAGCAGAAACTTAATTTGAAAAAAAAACAATTAACATGATATGATTTATTTTATGTTTCATTACTTTTTTTAATACGTCAGAAAAAAAATACATTTCTAAGGAAACAGAAAGCTGTAAAATAGACTTTATCCTGAGAAAAACAATTCTTTTTTTTATTTTCTGTTTCTAATAAACACTCTCTAGCGACAGGTATAAAAATAATACGATAGTTGAGTTATTTGTTGTCAGTTTGAAAAAAACAGGCTCTCTTTAAACGATAACATTTAACGACAAGAATAGTTTTTTGGTATGTATTAATTTCTTCAGCAAGGACATTGGTGTTTCATTGTACTCATATTCATTAGTTATCCAATTGATATATTCGCACACCCATGCGATCATCTAAACTTCATTGATATAACATTTATACTATTTACAAAGATTTTTCTAAATTTTATTCAATTATCATATGGTATAATCATATATTAACATATAATTTGTTTGATATCGATTTCAGCTTATCATTCATCGATAAAATCGCACTTTTTATTGGACATCTTGACATTGATATTCTCGTTGAATAATAAACAGTATGTATATTTCTTTTTTATTTCTTTTCTACAGAAATACAAATCCATTGAACTTCTCTTTATTCACCGGATATGGAAAATTCATTGCACCAGTTTCTTTTCAAATATTCCCGCAAAGATAAATGATTGAATTTTAACTCTATTCTTTCTCTTCTTGAGGATGTGAGTGTAAACACTGTACACGCACTTACACCCAACACCCATACCCACCCTTGCGAGATTTCTCAAGTGCGGTAACCAAATTGAAATCATCATTAATAGAATTGACACCATTATTTTATATGATTTCAAACAAAGAGTAGTTGGTTATTCTTATTGAGACATAACTTTTCGTATAGTTTCTGTCAAGTTCTATTCTTTTGAACTTCTTCATACTTTGAAGGATTTTTAAGTCTACAAGATTATACTATGCGAGCTTTTAAATATGTCTGCCGAGTTCTTTAATCAAGGACGAAGTTTGAACTATGGCTAGCTAGACTCGCCCATTTGCGGGATAGTTTTTAGAAGAAGCGTTGAGTGATAATAGAAAAGGATGTTTGTTTCATCTACTCGTGATGAAAATTGAAAAGAAATTCGTTTCTCAAATACGTTTTTCTTCATAGAAACAACAATTGTAAAAGAAAAGACATGTGTTTAATCAGCATCTTCGAAGAAACATAGTTTTTTCTAATTTATTTATGAGCAGAAATTGTCATCAACATTTTCTTTATTAACGTAAGAAAAAGTGAAGAACAGCTTTTTTTTTTCTTTTTCTTAAGTAATGGTTGATGGATAATAATTGAGCATATTCTTACGACAAAATGTGTTAAACAAAATCAAATAATATGAAGCACATATTGAAGAAAATTAATCCTTTGAATGGTTTAAAGAGAAAGGCAGTTGCATTGATTTGACTGAAAATGTTTTTTCATTTTTATTTAGTTTTTAGTTAATATTATCTTCTTACTTTAGTGTTAAGACTGTAAGAATACATCCACTACTTCTATATAAACAAATATCTAGATAATTACTGTAAGAAACTAAGATGAAAAGACGTGAATTATTTGAGAAAGTTATTGGTAGCTAGTTGAATGCTATTTTTCTTTCTAAACAAAACCATTTGATGTGATTAAAAGTTAGAAAATATTATAGAAAAAAATGAAAAGAATGGAATAACATTTTCTGATTAAAACAGCGACAAACAAAGGTTGTCAGCAAATACTAAAAAAAATAAAAACATTAATTTGAGACAGTTAGGACATAATTATTAGCTTTTATTACAATTAATGTAAATGTAAATGCCTATCTTAATACATCATAATTATCATCTTGATTGAGAATAATCAGCTGCTTTCGTAAAACATAATAAACTATCATGTATTGATTAAACAATTATTAAATATATGCTCCTTATGAAGCAACGTATTTGAGACAATATCGAAAACATTGAGAACAAGAACAGAAGAAAACGAACTGTTGTATGTTAGAGTCTGCCATGAATCAATGGATCCTAAACTAGAGATTAAGTTGGTCCTTCTAGTCTAACTGGATTATAACCTTTGCCTGGATAGCAGAAAGTGTAGGTTCGACTCCCACGAAGATCATCTATTTCATGTTTTCTGTTTCTCTTGTTGTCTTTCGTTGATGTTCCTTTCATGGCTCTGATATAATCTTAATATTGTAGCAGAGATTTCAAAGATATTCTTATACGAACACTATATTTCCGTACATACATTTAAATTTGAAGAATACGTAGATTTAACCTATTTTTATCAACATTATTTTACATGATAAACAACTTTTGAGTTGAAAAAGAGAAAAAAAATCATTCCCATCAATACAATTAATTACAAAAAATACGTATATCTAATCCATTTTCATAAACACCATTTCAAATGAAAAACAGTGCAATCTTTTAGTACTATGATCTTTAGACTTACCGAGTTTATTTGCAGAAAAAGAAGAAAAAATTCTAAATTAACTAGGAAAAAGTAATATTTGTAAATAAATATTTACAACGATATTAGTGTAACATGAGACTAAAGAGAGAAACTGGTACTCTTCGATGTTCGTGAATTCCATTAACAATATAGTAGATTATTTGACAATAGATGGGTCAAACTGTGCGTGGATCGTGATTTTTTAAAACTTAATGACTACACATCATCAAATCCCCTACCGAAAATGGCCTGTGTCCTTTTAATCCTTCCTTTCTGCCTCGCAAACTCATATATATATATGTTCTATACTTATTCAACACTTATAGATGAATTGAACTGTATTAATTTTAGATGTAGAAGTTGATTATTATGTCTATATGACATTTGGATATACTGATATTTGGGTAATCATATTCAAAGATTAAATTATATCTTCGAAATTAGAGATTTATGCTAATGATGACAGCAATTAACATGGAGAAAAAGTTTTGAGAATCCATTTAATTTCATTTTTCTGTTGCCAGTACGAAGAATAAAACATATTACCTGCTACATTATATTCATTTTTTTTTCTAAATTCAGTAATTTCTGTCAGTCTTTTTTCTCTTCCGTTGCTATTGACTCTCACTGCCTTTTTTTGCATGTATTACTCATCAAAATGCAGTCCTCTATACGATACTCGGCGTCTGTGGTAGCAAATAAAATCTCGTCTCTTTTTTCTCTCTTTCTTTTTCTCTCTCTCGAGTATATAATATTGAGTTGTGCGTGAGAATTTGTGTTAGTGGAAAACAAAAGTGAAAAAGGTAATTAGAAGTAATAACACTAGATTCTAACATCCTTTTGCTCACAATTTGTGTTACATCAGTTTGCTTGTTGCCTGTTGTCTCGAAGGTAAGTGTTTGTATCAATATAGGAAAAAAGAAAAAAACTAATGCTGACTCAGCAAAAAACAGTACAGATTTGGACATGGTGTAAAGTTATCATAGGATATTTCCGCATATATTGTAGTATTTAGCCTTATGAATAGACATGTACAAACCGAAACGGTGTCGAACTTTGGGTATTATATTTGGGTGTTTGATCTAGGTTTAGCTGAGGATTCGAGTATTCAGTTATAATTTGGCTGTTGGGTGTTAAGTTGAGCCCAGAACCTTAGTATTCAGTTATTTCCTCTACTGAAAGGAGGGTTATGCGTGAGGGTGCGGGTGTGGGTGTGGGTTTAAAGAAGAGATCTTCATACTCACAGCCACATATACACTCACACCCAAACCCACACCCAAACCCAAATCCTAACCCGCACCCACACCCAAACCGAAACCCACACCCACATATACATTCACACCCAAACTCAGACCCAAATCCTAATCCGCACCCACACCCACACCCTTTCTTCGAAGATTTGAACAGAAAAGAATTTTTCATAAAGTTCGATATTATTTTAGTTTTTCCATCATAACCAAAGGTGATTTTCATTTTGTTCTATGTAGAAAAACAGAGATGTTATACTAATTAATTAGTTTTATTTTACTTGAGTGGTGGTCCCTACGTAGAAAATCTTACATTTGTGGGAAATGCGATCCGATTATTTTTCATTCTTAGACTGTTGTACAATAAAGATTTGATCGTATGTAATTATATGTCCTGATTTCAAGATCGAAGATTCCATTTCATTTGATTTTCCTGTAGTTAATAAAAAGAAAAAAAACATTTTCTACTATGTTTAATTTATTACTTTCTTTCCATACTTAGTAGTTTTGTCAATGTTTTTCATCTCGCGTTGCTAGAGACTCATTCTACAGATGCCACTTATCGAAATGTATTTTCCTGTTAGATGCATAATATTACATCACCAAGGGAGCTCTTCTTTTTTTTTTACTTTTCGTTGAGTATATAATGTTGAGTTTTCAGTGAGAATATCTGTCGGTGGAATACGGCAGTTAAAAAGATACTTATACCTTATAATAATACGTTTATATTTTTTTTTGGCTCTCAGATTATATTAGATCAAATACCTCCTTTGGCATTGTCTTTGAAGTAAGTGTGTGTATGTATATGAACATATAAAAAGAGAAGAAATCAATAACGACCGAGTAGAATTAATTTATGGTTACACATAGTGTATAATGTTCAGAAAATCTTTGTAACCTATGGTGTGGAATATTTTTAGGCATCGAGTTGAATGACCGTCTGTCACCTTTCCTTTTCATCTTATGATAATGTCATCTAGTTTCGAGAAGATAAATGAAACGCCCATTTTCTTTTTTAATCTTTTCTAATTTCTTCTTCTGTCTCTACTCTTTCCGTGTGTATTGATCTTCCAACACGCTCTTTACGATTCTCTCTTTATTGAGAAAAACAAACAAAGAAACAGTTCGGTAGTGAAAAAAACATATTAGTTGTAAATCAAATTACTTTTGGCCATAAGATGTAACACTCGTAAAGCTATTGTCTTTTTCATTTTTTTCTTTCATCGCTGTATGAAGTTGTACGTTAAATGATCGCAAACCTCGTAATGCGTTTTATAATTGTCATTATCATAGATAACCTAATCTCAACAAAATATATCGAATGCATCCAGTTCTGCACGATGAAAGCATCAGCTCATAGCGATTTTGCATTATAAAATAATTGAAATGCTGTCCATATTCTATGTAAGATATATTCTAACATCTGCAAAGATAAATGAGTATCCCCGAACTGATTATGACAATCTCTTATGAACTTCTGAGACCCTTAACTGTCAATCACCGTGCTCCGTCGCATACTAACGCCTTCCACAACTTGTTCAAATCAACAGGGCCTAATCGGCTCTTCGAGGGCCTACTCCAATCCTCGACAGCCTAGACGAATTGCTGGAGCCTACTTCAATCTCTCACGACATACTCAGGTTCCCAATGCTCTACCAAAAATTTTCACATCCAACCCGGATTGTAAAACTTTCCCAAAGTCCTCAAAGCATGCACAGGATCTCCAAAACCGAGACTAATATCCCAGAAATCATCGGATCCTTGAAAGCCTACAACGGTACTCCGAAAAAAGTCAGTTGATTACAACCATAGAAAAATATTGTGGGAACACACGAATCCTCGAAACCTTACGAGACTATTCCGGGAAAACTCGAATCCATGAAAGCCTAGAACTATATTTAGGGAACATTCGGATCCTTGAAAGTCTAGAAGGGTATTCCGGGAACAGTCGAATCCTCGAAAGCCCAAAAGCATATTCTGGGAATAGTCGGATGCTTGAAAGCTTCGAAGCATATTCCGGGAATACTCGGATGC
>CAJNOI010000351.1:39827-67575 GCA_905250115.1 Adineta steineri | reverse complement strand
TCTTTTTTTTCTTTTCTTGATTAATTTGTGATCTAACAGAAAAAAAAACAGAATAATAATGTTATTTAGATAAAATGAAAAGAAATTTTCAGTAAATTTATTTTGATATTAAATATCAAAATAGAAAAAAAAGTGATTTTTAATCAAGATCAATTGACGATTTAATGTAAGATGAAAATGAGATTAATAATAACAATGGTAAATCATTTGTTTGAAAGATCGACTGAAAAACATATGGTATGTTTTGTTGTCTTATTTTTCAATTAAAGAGATATTTCACGTGTTAACTTTTATTCTTCTAGAAATATTAGGTATCTATTACTATCGAAATTTTTGAAGAAGGCGCATGGAAAGGCATTGCGAACTGAATTTTTTAGGGTTCAATAGACGACAGGCAGGGAGTATAGATTTATTCATGAAAAAAACTTTCCTCAAATTATTTTCTCAAGTAAGTTTTACTAGAAAAATTCAAGGTATTTGCTGTATAACATATGAAAGATACCGGTGAGAATTAGTAAAATAACTAAAACAAAATCATTTTTTAAACTGACCATTTATCATACTTTGGAAAATCTCTCTTCACGCACAGGTATGCACCCTCGACTATCCTCTACTCTATGGTTAAAATCGCAGATCTCTATAACTTTTCGTTTTGAAGTGATAAGCTTTTCTTTAAAAATTCCGATAGTACGTCTCAGTAAGAATATTTTCTAAGATAAATTAAATATTATAGAGGGAAATTAGACAGAATACAAGGATCATAACATATTCTATGCCATAGTCTTGTCAGAATTTTGACTATTTTCTCTGCTTAATCTGAGACATCTATTGAATGATAAAAAAGGTAATATTGTTGGTTATATCTACAACGACACTTACGAATCAAAGGATATAAAAAGTATACAAAATGATAATAGATTTTAGAGAAAAACTTTATGTACGATCATATGTTTTGTTCTAATAGTACTTCTTGACGATAATATATTATCGAACATCGATGTATAGTATGAGATGGGTTTATGTTCATCGGATATTTTACTTTATACTTGTTACAGATACAACTAAATATGTTGAGTTTAATAACAAGCAAAGATATGATTAGAAACTTGAGATACACTTCTTTGCAAAAATGTGTTGATAAGAAAATAATAGAAATTCTTTACACCTTTTACTTGAATATATATTCTAAACATTAGTAAGAAAACATTTTCCACTCTATAAAAAAGACTGCAGATTATGTTTCAGTTTATTTATTAACTATTTTTTTAGATTATATCAATATGTCTTCATATATTCGTTTATTTTCAATGTATTTTATGGCTGTTTTATATATTGTTGCTGGTGTTCTTCATTTTATAAAACCACAATTTTATCTTCCTATAATGCCACGATATTTACCATATCATCTTGAACTTATCTATTTATCAGGTTTATGTGAAGTTATTTGTGGTTTATTGTTGTTTTCTAAACGAACACAAGTATTAGGTGCTTGGCTTACTATTGCTTTACTTATTGCTGTTTGTAAGTTTATAGAATAATTTATCTTTCAAAATTTTCTTTTTTCTTTTTGTTTTTAAGATCCAGCTAATATTCAAATGACACAAGATTATTTTGAAAAGAATCATCCACAAAAATATATGGTAGCAGGTCGTCTTCCATTACAATTTATTTTAATATGGTGGGCATATCAATATACAACAACGACAGGACATATTAAATCACATTAAAAATAAAAGATTTATTTATGATTTATTTTAAAGTTTTTTTATGATTCGTTTTTTTATTTTGTTTTTCAGTTTTAGATAAAATAAATGTTTGTGTATTTTATATTTATTAATTTTTGTTTATTCTCAATCAATTTTGCTGATGATCCTAATCGATTACCAACTAAATGTGAAGGTATTTCAAATATATTTCATTAATAAATACTCAGACTCCTTTTAATATCAGAATTAAATAGGAATAAGTTTTCTGTTTAGTATGTAAATTACTTACTCAAGAATTAACTGAAAACTTTCAACAACATAATAGTCCAAGTGTTATTGAGACGAGCTATTCATTTGATGATAAACAACCGAAAAAAACAAAATATAGTGATTCGTATGTATTCTATTCGAAAATTTCATTTTAATATTTTATATTTCAAGGGAAACACGTTTGATTGAAACACTTGAAAATGTTTGTGAACGATTTCTTCGTTATAATGTTCATGCTGAACGTCCTGGATCATTACGTTATGCTCGTGGTCGATCACAAACAATGGATACTCTATGGAATTTACGGTAAATATTATACATTTTTAATTGTCTTATTTAATATTTATTCGTTTGAAAATATTTTTTAGAAATAAAGGAGTAAAAGTTGTTCTGGATGTTCCGGACACAATGTGGGATGCACCATCAGCTGAAATAACTCAATTAAAAAAATATGTTTGTCATAAACTATTTGCAAATTCTTTTTATCAATTATTCTTTTTATCTTTAGTGTGAAGAAATGCTTGAAGAACAAGAAGAAAGTATTGAACAATGGTATTTTGATAAGAAAGTACGAAATGAAATTTCTTTGGAAAAATATATTTGTGAAGATCGTGTATTAAAAAATCGAGATTCATCATGTCTTCGAGAAGTCTATGAACCATCAAATGATGAGGATATTAAAGCTCAATCAAAAGGTGATATGGGAAAAGCTGATCTGTAAATAATAAATCATTTTTGTTTATCTGATAGTCATATATGTATGTTTTTTTTCGTGTTACATATTTCATTGAATGATTTTGATAAATAAATGAGTACAACTCAATATCTTCAGATGAGTAAAATTTTCGATCTTTAAATATACCGTTATCAAGGTCAAGAATATTTTGAAAATGGTAATAAGTAGCAATCTGTACTTTTCATCAGTCGAAAGAGGCTGAATCAGTGGGAAGTAAGAAAGTGCTAGATATCTTAAACTATAGATCTAAATCAAAGATGAAAAATAGAACTTCATCTGGATGGTTTGTCATGTTCATACAGTATCGGAGAAAACAACGTTTCAACTTAATCTCATTCAGTTGATGTAAATCGCAGATCACAAACTATTACCATTCTTATTTAATTTTCATTGATTAAATGAAATATAAAATTTAGTTTTATTGATATTCGATTAAAATAATAAATGATTAAAAATAAAAATAGTTGTATATTTAATATTGTTATTTAACCAGTATGTGGTTCTGATACAACATTGCCATTTTCATCATAAAAAATACGTACACGATTTGGTCTTAAATCACGTGTTGTTGGCGAATTTTCTTTGACTTTGATAATATTTAAACCTTATAAAAGAAAATTTTTTAATATTTAAAAATAAAAATGAATGTTTCATACGTGAATCATGGCTTTTTATTCTTGCAATAGCTTCGTCAACTGGTATACCAACTAATTCAGGCCATGATTGTTTTTCAGACATAATGGTAGAATCAAACAGATGATATTAAACGAAAGAATCTACTCCATTCATTAGATCATATATATATATATAAAGAGAGGGAGAGAGGGTATTACAATAAAATGTTACCTTTTATGCATGAGTGATATCAGAACTATCGAACAAAAAATAACCTTCATAAGTATATGACATAAACCAACTATGTTCAATGAATCGAAAGAAAAAATGATAAACGATATTGAGAAAATTTTTATATCATATGTTATTCAGTAAAAACTATTCAAAGATATACATATATGATTTTTAGGATAATATTCATAAATGCTATTTATGCCCAGAAGATTCTTAAAATAAAACATTTGAATTTATTCGTACTCTTTGATTCATACAAAGATTCATAACAAGAAAAATAATGTTATATAAATAATTGAAAATCGCTTAGTTTTCAAGTATATTGAGTAGAGTATTCTAAATGAAGTATTAATATTTTTATTTTTACAATGAATGTATGATTTTTCATAACTTGTTTTCTGATTGATATTCACAGGAATCTAATTACTTTTTGTTGTAAGAATATTTAATGACGTCTGACTTTTTATTCATTGTGCGTCATACTAGTAAACTAATCTTGTAAAGAGCATACTTTTTTTTGTTTCTATTATTTCAAAACCTCCTACTCATATATGGCACATAACAGTATAATATTCTTAAAATGAAAAACAATACTTCTTATAGTTCATTATTAAGATAATATCAATCAGATAAATATAAGTATCACTTCTCATTTATTTACTAAATCATCGTCATTTTGTTTTTCTAGAAAAGAGTAAAAAAAAATACTCTTTTTAAATTATAGTTCCCTGATTTACAGAAAAACAAGAAAACTTTTCTGACGTATAAAAGGTCATTGAAAAAGTGTATTCACACTTAGAAAAGAACAAAGGACAAAATAAATATTTTTTCTTAACTTCAGCAAAAAAAAAGGAAATGAACTTTTTTTTTTCTCTTCGACTGATGACAAAGGGAAAAGAATGAGAAAATAAAACGTTAGTATCTACTAAAACAACAACTGTTTTGTTTTACTTAGCAACTTAATATAAAGTATATTGAATTACATCTTTCCTGCGACAGCAAATATTTGTTCTCTGAATATTTGAAAAATATTGTTTGATTAAATTCATCTTGTTTTTTAGATTATTTTTCTATTTTTTTTTCCATCATGATACGTAAAAGTGATCATAAATTTTATGACAACCATCTCTATCAATTACTTACTAAACAATCAATCTATACAAATAATATATTACAAGAATTAAATTCAATACTTCATGCAGAACCAGATTTAGCTGCATTATGTCATCCAATAGAAGGCTCATATTTTCATGTTATTTGTCGGAATTCTGATGAACAAGAAAAGTAAGATGAAATAGTTTTTCTAAGATAATTATTTTATGTATTATATATATTGTAGTATTTCTTATCGAATGATTTATGCGTTGAGTAACGCTGGTGCAGATCCAAATGTTGTCGATGAAAAAGGTAATACACCATTACATGAAGCTTTAATTCGTGGATTTCATGATACTGGATTTGATCTTATTCAGGTATAATTATATGAATGAGATAATCTATTATTTATTTAATATATTGTTTCAGGCTTTATTTCGAATTGGTGTTGATCAACGTATTGCAAATAAGGAAGGGAAAACACCCTCTGCTTATCTTGAAGAGAATCCACAATTAGTCGCTTTATATGATGGGTATGAAGATGGAATTTGGACAGCAGTTGAAACATGTAATATTGAAGAAACGGAACGATTAGTTAAAGGTATAAAATTAAATATTTCAAAGTTTCAGATAAAGAACACCTGCTAGTTCATATTTGTTTTCGAAATGATTCAGGAGAGATCTAGGATTAAAGAATTTTCGCAAAGTGACAAGACTCTATAACGAAAATTTGATATTGTTGTTATTCTTAGAGTATACACATGATAATTTTATAATTTATATATAGGTTTTATCAAAATTGATTGTAAACACAATAGTAATAAAACACTTTTGGATAAAGCTCGTGATACCAAATGTACCCAAATAATTCGTATTCTTGCTGATTATCAAGTAACTATTGAATTTATTCATTCAATACTTGCATGTGATTGGGATCGAGCAACTCTTATTCATCAATACGAAGGTCAATTTATAAAAATAAATCAATCCGATTCTCTTCATACATTTACATGGGCACGAACAATAAATCGTACATGTTCAAAACCTTTACTTGAATTTTGTCTTGATACAAAATCTTCAGAACCATTTGAACTTATATTTAATTCCTCAATATTAAAATCTAAAATTGATGTTAATATAATATGTACAAATGGTTTACCGTTTTATTTTCATATGTTTGAAAAATATATCACTGATGATAATCAAAAATATATTTTATCAAAAGCAAATTTAAATATAAAATCATTGAAAGGTGATACATTTCTATTTCATCTTATTCATTTATATGAACAGAATGAAAATAAAGAATATTTAAATACATTTACAAATATACTTTATAATCAACCATTATTACTTACAGAACGTAATGAACAAGGACGAACAATTGTTGATGAAATTGAATTAACATCAACAATATTATATAATAAATTACGTATATTTTATGATGCAATTCAAAATGTACTTGAAGAACAAATGAAAGACAATCTTGTTCTTGAACGTTTTGTATTGAACGGTTTTGGTTATCATTTATTATTATTTTTTAATGACGAAAATATGGAATTAACAAAATTTTTAATTGATTTATTACGTTCATTAAAAATTCGACAAGGTTTAATCGTTCTTATGTATGATTTAGTAGAAGCTATTGCAGATGATAATTTAGAACAGATAAAAAATATTTTCAAAACGAAATCAAATATTTATTTTGCTAAAGATTGGTCAGGAAGAACATGTGCACATTTAGCTGTACTTTATCGTCGACGACAAATTTTAAGGTAAAATAAAACAGTGTTTTACCCTCGACAGAGGGAGGCAAACGTCCCTCTCCCCAGTGGCGTAAATAGGGGGGGGGGGGAGCGCGGCACCCCTTCTGCTTCCGAAAACTAATAGGAAAAAAGGGGTTTATGTCCCCCCCCCTGCTTCTAGAAAGTTCACTTTTTTTGACCATTGAAATAGAAAAACTAGGGTTACGCCCCTCTGCTCTGACACCTGACTTACGTCCCCTGCCTCTTCCCTCTCTACTTAACATACTGAAATAAAAAACATTTTCTTAAATCTTTCTAGTTTTATATGTGAACATTATCATAATGTTATTGATACAAAAGATAATCTTAATCGTACGCCATTACATTATGCATGTATAATGAATGATGAAACAGCAATTCAAATTCTTCAACAAGCCAAGGCAAAAATAGTAATTATTACCATTTTTTTTTGTGAAAATTTCTATTCGAATTTTTTTTTCATTAGAAACTTGATTGTTTAAATTTATTTCCAAATAATTATAAAACAAATTCAGATTTATGTTGTGAAGAATTTCATGCACAAGGTTTTCCGAAAAATCAAATTGAAAATCACCTGTCTGGTATAAGTGATTATTTAAAATTATCATTTTATTTTCCAATAAAAAAATCTATTGAAGAAAATTCTATAAATGATCTTATATTAATAAATAAGAATATGAATACAATGGGATTTTATCTTGAAGATTTTAATCCAAATTCATATATTAATGATTGGGTTAAAGGTCAACGATATACGCCATTATTATTTCTTGCACTTGAACATCAATCAATACCATCAATTCAATATTTTATTGATTTAGGTTTACCATTAAATGGTCGAATGTATATATCAAAGTCTATAAATAATAATAATTCTCGATGTGTTTCATTTCGTACACGAGCTGAAGAACTTGAATGTTTTGATATTATTGGTATGATTAATGATTTAGAAGATGATAATGAATTAAAAAGTATTTTTAAACGACATTTATCGTCAACAGAAACAGCTCATAGTCAATCGCCACCAGTTATAGCAAGACAACAATCGAAAAGATTAAAAACACCACGACAAGAACCTATTCAACAACCAAAAAATAATCAAAATACTAAATCACAAGCTTGTACTTTGTTGTAGATATGCGTTGAAACTCGTTCTTTTTTCAACAATAAATATATTTTCTGTCATTAAAAGTATAATGCTATAGCCAAAGAAGATAATTCACTTTCATGTATGAATAATAATATTTTAGAAGTTGTAGAAAGTTCTGGAATTTCTAAAATTAAATATTTTTTTCATTGTTGAAGAATCTGGACCTAGAAAAAAATGCAATAGTAGACTTCCGTTTCGAGGAAAAAGTAAAAATATATTCATGTCATTCAATTATAAAAAAAAATGTACTGCATAACTTTAATTCTGATAGTTGAAAGGAAGTAGAACTAAAAACGTTTGATTGAAATATATACTTACTCGTGATTTTTGTCAAGCTAACATTTTCAGTAATTAAAATTATTACAAGTCATGACTTTTTCTCATATATATAAAGGTTTATTAGTATTTTTATCAATAATAAACTTCTCCAAGTTATAATATATGAATTTTATTTTTGTCAGTTTTACTTATAAGTATTTTATATTTATCCTACAAATAATTCAGTTTGTATTATTTCGACGTTTTTTTTATTGTAGATTGTTACAAAACCTTTTGATATTTAACACAAAGATGAAAAACATTTTATTAGTGTGAGCTTTTCCATTGAACTATACATAAAAAAATTAACTCAGGTGTACGATAGCGGTAAGAGAAAATACATCAAATTTGCAAAAAGAATATATTATGAAAACTTGGATTTGGAAAAAAAAAGAATAATATCAATATTTCTGGATTAGCTGCAAATTTATATTATTGATTAGTTTATTTTATATATTATTGTCAATATCTTCATTAATCCAAGATGGAGGTTGAAAATTTTCAATCATTGACCAGATAAGAGCTAAAATAAAAATAAATATTCAGCTATTTTAGATCTTAATTCTTCGGTCACTCAATATATTTCACCAAAAAAGCAAGAACAATCATGATTTTTAACTAATATCAAAACTACAACAATGATCTTGTCAAAAAAATTACTTACATTTCCATTGTGCCGTACTCTGGTTAGCGTCTTGATGCTCATCAACCACAGGTTCCATAGATGGTTCTTCTATCGGCTCACGGATATCTGACAGAAATGGATGAGCTAAATAATAAATATGACGTATAAAATAGAGAACTCAATCAGTGCTAATATTCTCATAATTTACCTAATGCCTCTTCAGCAGTTGGACGTGAACGAGGATCAAAAGTTAAGAGATGATCAAGTAGATCAATACCTATAAAGAAATAGAATAGGTAAGATTAATCTATTTGTTGTAAATTTACCATGTGATGAAACGCCAGATACTGGAGCTGCTTCTCCTGGCTGATATTTGAAACCAAACAGCTGATTAAAATCGACTTTTACTCGAGGTTGCAATCGACTAATATAACTTATTGAGTCTAAAAAGTTTTCGGTATAATTATAATTATATTGTTTGATATAAAGAAGTTCTATGAAATATAAAATCTATTAATAGATTGACCAAGCAATCTTTACAACATCCCTTGATTTTTTCCAATACAGTCAGACAAACTTACATTATTTCGAATGCCATTTAAAGTTAATCTTGATTTAAAGTCGCAAGTAGCTTTCAGAAAATAGTATTTTCTAAAAATAAATTCTGGATCTATCGCTTGTTCAACACTATATAAAATGATGATGGTTAAAAAAGTATCTCTTTCTTATATAAATGAGTACTTAAATTTTTCAAGTTATGAAAATTTGTATTTGTAATATGTTCGTTTCTTTTTTGTTCTTATACAAACCTGTAGTATATGTTTCATTTAATGTAGTCAAGTCGGGTGTACCAATAATATCAAATATTTTATTTAATTGATCAGTAAAATCTGTTCCACGGAATATTGGTCTAAGTAGGATTAATTCTGCCATTATACAACCAACTGACCATATATCAAGTTTATCATTATAACGTTCCAAATGAATAAATACTTCTGGTGCACGCCACCATCTATCAAACAAAATGTTTTTCAACCTTAGAAATTAAAAATTCTTTAAGATACCTCGCACAAGCATATTCATTTTGAATACCGTCTGATAAAAGATGAGCTACGCCAAAATCAAGAATCTGTAAAAAACAAATTGCAAAAGTAGTAATTAGAAATGTCATGCAGGACATACGGAGTAATGACTATCCATCGTCAGTACTCTGATTTCTTTTACTATATAAGTACACACTTCGGTTTTTCTCATTCGAAAAGATGACTAACTCATAGAAAAGGAAATAGAGTATGATCAAATCAACGAAAACATCAAACAAGATTGGAAAAAATGAATATGCTAAAATACGATATATTAATATTTCTAATGATTAATAGGATCATAACTATTTATAAAACTTACAGAAACATTGGAATTTTCATCGATTCCAATATTTGATGGCTTTAAATCCTATTTTAATCAAATAGAAAAAGAATCATATTTTATATGGCAAAATTTATATATATATATTTAACTTACACCATGAATGACACCAGCTGAGTGTATAAACTGAACAAAAAAGAAAAGAAAAACTATGAAAGTAACATTACATTGAACTGATATTCATTAAGATTAGATTCATACCTTAAGACCACGAAAAAGTGAATAAATTATATGTTTGATATGCGCTTCAGTAAATTGTGTACTATGTCGAATAACTTTATTCAAGTCATAAGGACAGTAATTAAATACAAAGTATCTGAAAAATAATATACTCATCTTTATCAAACAAAATTATTCTACAAAAAAACACATACAATGTTTGGAACTGATTTACATCCTGCTCGGGTGTAAATACATTATATATTTGCACAATCTGAAGTAGAAATAAATAGCGATATTATTTATAGAATATAGTAGGGCTAAATTTCTACGAACTTGTGCATCAATATGGTTGAGATGCGTGAGAAGTTTAAGTTCACGATAAGTTCGTTTTGCATGTACTGGATTTTGAAATGGCCTAAACATTTTCTTAATAGCTACTTGTTTACCTATTTCCTAAATAACAATATATTTATAGATTATTTTTCTTGATTATTACAATTTGACATACTGTATCAGTAGCTCGACTAAAAATGTAATTTAACTATTAGAAGAATAAAATATAATAAATATTTGAACTTACATGACAGAAGCAAAAGCCCCTTGTGAAATGCGAACTGGATTTTGATATCGTATAGGTAATGTATATGTATGAGCATCACAAGTAACTGTGTGCCATTGTGTTTGATCTGTATTAGCACCGGTAGTCATAGCTGATTTTGCTAAGATAAAAACATCAAGAGATAGACATATGTATTTATATGGTGTTGATCGTATAAAAACAATATAATGACGTTATCCGTCGACTGCGTCGAATAGAAAAAAAAGGAAGAAGAAACATGTGTCTATTTCAGGTAATACGATAGGAGGAAAAATCCAAACAAATAGCTCAAATTTATCTTGAATAGGTAATTTATTGTGTAATGATGAAGTTTAATGAGATATTTCAGCGAAAATAATTGAATGACACTTGACTATTTTGATTTAAAAAAACAAGAAGCCAAATACATACAAGTTTTTGCTGGTTCAGTCAAGTTTATTGTTTGATCAATCGATGACGGTGATTTTTCTTGATAAAGAGTATGGGAGCGGGTGTGGATGTGCTTGTACGAGGAGAAGAGACCACCGCTCACCCACACCACGCTCAACAATTCAAATGTCTCTATTGTAAGTAAAAACCATGTTTTTTTCTGATATTTGTAATTATTCATTAATATTTTTATCAATAGTAAATTTCTTCAAGTTATAGTATATGAATTGTATTTATGTTAGTTTTATTTATAAATATCGTTTTTTCATTCTAACTGAATGAAGAATACACTTTAATTCATCTGAATATTCTGAGGTCAAATAGTTTTCAAATTATAGTACAAATTAAATAATAAATAATGATCTTTCAATAGAACAAGGTAGTAATCGACTTTCATATTCCAATGAATGTTTTGCTATTAATTTTATAGTGATTAACTATGAAAGAAGTCTTATGACTATCATAAATATAAAATATTTATATTAAACAACAAAAATAATCAATAGTTCATTGATTTTCGTATGAAATACCATTAATCACACATACACATGTGATAGATATTAGATTCAAATGTATATATTCTTCTAATCAAATCTTTTTTTTTTATTACAAATGATTCTATACATACATTAGTTAATAACATTCACGAAAAAAAATATCTGACTAGTAATAAAACAAAAACAAAACAAAGAACTGTTCTGAATAAAATCAAATAATAGTAGGAGGCTTATTATATGGAATTTCATGATATAGATGATAGGGTTGTTGATCATGATAATACGTAGATGGTAAATGACAATAACAAAATATTGGTGTTGATTGTCGATAATTCAGACTATTTATTGAATTTTCTTCTATTGAATTATTACAAATAGCAGTTTGTGTTGTATCAGATCCATTTGTTTGATAATAAGATTCAATTGTTGTTATTTTAGATGAATGTGGATATTTTACACGTTGTTTTATCAAAAATAAAACTATGATAAAAAGAATTAATATGATAAGACAAATACCAAATGATATTGCAATAACTATATATTCAATATTAATCGTAACTGATGATGATGATGTTACTGATGTTAATGAAATTATATGTTGAGTTTTTGTTGTTAAATTTCGACATAAATAATGTTCATATGTTTGTAAACATAATGTATAATTTGTTGAGGGTTTTAATTTTTCTAAAAGAAAATAATTTTGCGTATTATTTAAATTAAGTATTGGTAAATGTTCATTATTTTCATTAACAATTAATTTTAATGGTGTTGATAAAGATACAAATGACCATTCAAGTACAGCAGTTTCAGAATCTTTTAACCATACATGAAATGATGATATTCTAGAAAAAATAATATATAGATCTTTATATCTCGAAAAAAGAAAATTTCTATACAATCAAGTGCAAAAATCTTTGAACTTAGTGATTTAAAAACATTAATTATGTCAGATGATTTTTGCTTCTCGACACTTGTAGAAACTACTTCAGTATTTAAGATTATTTTTATCTTACAAATATTGACTTATGTATGTAAATCAAAGATTTTTGCACCTTACTGTATATATTTTTTTGTCTATTTACTGTTTTTCATTGCAAATTAATTGATGATCTAATAAAGAACCTAATTGTTTTCCAAAAAGATTTTTTGGTTTTGTACATATCCATTGAACATATGGTACAAGTTCAGATTGAAAATGTGTTAATAACCAATAATATAAAGATTTTATATGACAATCACATTGTAGTGGATTTGAACTAAGATCAAGTGTAATAAGTTGAGATAATTGTTGAAATGTTTGATTATTAAATGGTACATTTGTTAACTGATTATTACCTAATTCTAATTCACGTAATGATGATGGGAATTTGGATGGAATTTGTGTTATTTGATTACGTTGTAAATCAATAACAATTAATTTTAACATTGAAGAAAAAAGATTTTCTGGAAGAATTTTTGTTAATAAATTTGATTGAAGTTTTAAACGTTCAAGATTTTTCAGACGTGTAAAAGCAATTAAAGATTGTGATGTTAATGTACATGATTGAAAACTTATATTAACTAGAGAATTTTCTATACCAGAAAATGTATCAATTGATAATGGAAGTAATGGATTACGATCCATATTCAAACTTTCAAGTGAATAAGTATAATTAAATAAACCTAAAAAAAAATGATAATTAAATTTCTTTTAGAACAAAAAAAGATTTATATTTTAATTCAATAATATTATTGATATAGATTCTGCTATTAAAATAAGTCAGACAGTCGTGTTTAATCCTTCGAATCTGAAATAATCTCTTCAATAAGATTAGCTTATTTTACAAATAGAAACTTCTTGCTTTTATATAATGTACTTAATAGAAGTTTTATTGCATATTGTAATTGTAAAGCTTATAGAGATGTCACATGAAATATCTTGCTATAGTATCAATATCTTCATTTGAATCCAATCAGTCATAAATACTTAATGAGTATTTATTCTCCAATATCCAGTGGTGGATTCAAGAGAGCGATGGGAGTGGTCGCTCCTTTCAGAATTTTTTTTTGATTTTTTCAAGCAAAAATGAACTCAAAAATAGACTTTAGCCGAAATCGCCGCTGCCAATGTCTTTGAGGAATTTCGTATTACTTTTCTCTTAGATCATCGCCATTGAAATCATTTCTTTTATTAAGATGATCTGTTAATTAATTTGATTTTGTGATATACATTACTGATTTCTCTTATCGGCAATAAACACTAACAAGGCTATTCCTATTCTTTAATTGAGATGTTCTGGCGATAAATGATAATAAAATATTTACCTTTTGGTATAGTTTGAATATTATTTCTTGCTAAATTTAGTTGTTTAAGTTTATGTAAATATTGAAATATATTTGAATTATTTAATAAAAATTCATTGCTTTGTAATGATAAAATTTCTAATGAATTTTGTTTCGGTATAAAATTTTTATTGATTGTATGTATAGAATTGAAATCTAATATTAATTCTTTTAATTGTTTTGGTATAGAACCATGAATATGTTCTGATGTTAATAAATTATTTTGTAAATTTAATATTTGTAAATTATTCATATTGATTAATAATAATTTTTTTAAATAATTATATGATAAATCTAAATATTTTAAATTTTTATTTAATAATTCAATATCAAATTCTTGGATAAAATTATGTGATAAAGATAATTTTTCAAGTAAAATTAAACGATTAATTTCATTAAAAATATTTTTCTTTAATTTATTATTATCAAGATATAAATATCGTAATTGATTTTCAATTATTTGAAATGCATTTGTTTCAATAGTTTGGATATTACATGATTTTAAATATAATTTTTCTAATTTTTTCATTTGATTAAATACATTTGATGGTAATATACGTAAATTTAATCCAATTAATGTTAAACTTTTAATATTTACTAGATTTGTTTGAATTGCTTGTGGTATTCTATCAACAATAGTTGAATCAAATTCTAGAATAATTTCTTCAAGATAATTTTCTAATTCACGAAATGCATCTTTATCGATTGATTTTAAATGATTGCCAGACATAATAAGACGTTTTATACGTAAACCAGAAAATGCATTTGCATGAATATGTGTTATTAAATTATCGGATAAAATAAGTTCATCAAATGCTAAATTAAATAAACGATTTGATGAAAAATATGGAATTTCTGTTAATGATTTTCGTGCACAATGAACATAATTTATACCATCATCACGAATACCTGATTGACATATATCAAGAAGATTTAAACATGATGAATGAACAATAAAAGTAATGAATAGAAATTTGAAATACATTATCTAGAAAACAAAAAAAGAAATATTCTTATCGATAGATTTTTACGTTATTATTCTATGTATAAGTGTTTAAATAGACTGATGCTGATTGCATCATATTTTATATACACAAATACATAATAAATAAAGCACAGAAAGCAAATAAGAATCGATAATTATTCTTTCGGGATTTGATTTTTATACTTACTTATTAGACAACGATCGATACTTATTTTTTCATATTACAAATAAATCAAGAATCTCTGCAAATATTAATTTCAATAAAGTCTACATGTTAGTGTTAATGTGAATTGTTTCACAGGAAATATAAGATAGAAGAGAAGGTGAAGATGTCATTCTTTGAAAATAGATTAAAGATAAATAGAAAAAATTTTAACGATGATAAAGTAGTTTATCAATCAAAAAATCATCAACACCTTTCTATGATCCATGTACTAAAGAGAAAAAAAAAGTCATCTCTTTATCATCTTACGGTACAACGCGTTGTACGTTAGGAAACATTCTCGTATGTCTTCTTTTACCTGACTACCTACTGATGATCTCCGGTATCCGCTTTTATATTAATAAATTAAACGGAAGACTGTTTCTTACCTTAGTCCCTCTCATTAACTTACTTACTTACATACATATATGAGAGAGTGAAGGTTAAACTTGCCTTAGCACCACATGAGGTAAAATGAAACAAATAGTTACAAAATGGCAAATAAACGAACGATAGAGAAAGGAAAGAGAGAGACAGAGAAGAGAAACACTAATCCATTATTTATTGTGTACAGGAAAAAGAGAGTGTCATTTTTCATTGCCTTACAATTAACCTTTTCAATCGACTTTGCTCATCAAAAACAACCGACAGTAGTATTTGTATATGTATAAGTAGCGATACTAATTGAAAAACGTATCATCTAGAACGAGAGCAAACGACGAACTCATGTGTAACAAGAGAAAAAAAAAGAAAGAATCAAGACACAATGAATGAATTACAGAGACAGGCGCTAAATGGATTTTCAATCATTGTCAGAGAAAATAATAATGATGACGACGCCTATTCAATTATTGAAAGACAAAAAACTGTATTTATATTTAACACGTCATTATGTTATGATATTTCCCATGAAGAAGAGAAAAATTGTTCATGTAACTCATTTGTGCTAATCTAATGTTTATTGAAGAATATTCTCTTGTGATATGGTGACTCTATGATTTTCTTTTTTCTAATATTGTTCAGACAATGACAATTGTATTTTTCAATTGTTCTTCTATTGTCGTTTGAAGAAAAAACAAAAAAAAAAAGAAACGTCGCATACACAACAATTAGAAAGAGTTATTATTATTGCAAAAATAAATGTATACACACATATATATATATATGTATATACTCAACAGAAGTCTTATTTATGATTCGACAAATAATGATGATAATGATTGAACTTTAAGTGGTGAAACTATATGAAAGTTCAATTGAATAAAACTAGAGATGATGAAGTCATAGAAAATTGATAAAGGTGTTGAAATTCTTGTCAAGATTGAAAACAATTGTAGAAAAGTGTTAGAGATGATATTAAAAGATAATGATAAAGGTGTTATTTCACGTTTATACATCACATTCTTTCCTTTCTTGATATTCGTTAATCTTCATTTACGAGAAGAGAAAAAAAAAAAGATTTTCTATTTGTTGACTAATGGAAACTATAGAATTTATAGATTTAAACATACCTTGTTTTTTTAAACGATACCATTCAAGACAAAAAAAATGCTTCCTCTCAAGTACGTTACCTACTTGTTGTATAGATTCAAAAGTGTATGTGTACTACCTGATCATTATTCTTTAACATCCATTAACGTACTTTTTATTCTCATTAACTTCGATAGAGATATAAGAAGAAAAAGGACAAAGATTCACTCAAATATATATATATATATATGAATGTGTATGGCGAAATGAATTCACATTCTTAATCATGTGTTATTAGTAATGACACGCGCACATTTATATTCAGTTTGTTATTTCAATCTTCTATGGTCCACAATGCACATACAAATACTAACACATCTGTAAATGCTCATCATCTTTCGCTCAGATGGTAAGAGAATAGATTCACAATTAATCTCTTATTTTATCTCAAGGTTACTCGATATATTTTTATCTCTTAACAGATATATTGCCTGCGTGTTTTCTTTGATTGACAGATCTATTTCATCTTTGTCTTTAATTCTAAGAAAGAAATTTTCCTATATAATAGAATTGTCTAAACAATACATATTTGACATTTCATTAGATATTGATGTAATAATTTTGACTACACGATAATATGAATGACTATAATAGAAAAATTACATGTAGAAGACAATTAATACTAGGTCAGGATATGAAATGTTATTTTATTCAATTAGAATACATGCTTAACTCCGCTTTACTAAGTTTTACTTTTACACATCTGCTTCTTGTTGCTAGTCTTATGCAATAATGACGAAAGAAGAACCTCTTCTCTATGAAACAGATGGTTGAACGACAGCAGTCGTTAGTAAGAATAAAAAAGAAGAGAGCGTCAGACATCAAACACATCAACTAGTGGGTGGTATTAGTTGCAATTGAAAGGCATACGCGCTCCTCTCACCAAAAGTATTTTCTTCTTTTCTCTGTTTTTTGTTCATTTTTTCGATGATTATGATGACGGCGGCACCTACTTAAGTACCTTTCAATACTAAAGTATATTTGAATGATCGAAGACAATAGCTTATTTTTGACTTCTACATGTGTTTTGTTGATTGCACTAGAATAGTAATAAAAACAATATTGTTTCCCTTAAGCGATTATCAACAACAATATCGAAATTTAGATCAATATAATTTCAATCAAATATTGAGTAAAATACAAAAGAAAGGTCATAGTTTTAAATATATATATATATCTAATTGAGATGTATGTACGTCATTCAGTTTATATGTATACAATATATATATATGAAGTTCAATTTGAATAATATATCATAGATGTGCGAGGATTGATTTCGTTCATATATATTCAACACTAACAAAAGGTCAATTTCGACAGATCATAAGCTTTATCGATCCATCAGGTTAGTATACTGTAATGTATCAAAGATAAAGAGTAACGAAAGCAGACAGATAAAATAGTTAAGAAATGTTACGGAAATATTAATACTTCAAACAATGATGAGAGAATGAATTAAAGTTAATTTCATTAGTTCTACTTTCTATTTTTCCCAGACAGTAACGTTAGTTATTACATATGAAGACGATAATCGTATATGTTATCAAAGAAATGATTTTTCTTTTGAGCTGATTGATTTCGAAAATTAATCTCATTTTGTAAGAAGAAAAAAATATGTTGTCATTTTTGTCTATCAAACGAAAATCATCTGAGACTTATTTTCATGATAGCCGCCTTATAATTAAAATATCTTAAATAAAATGAACAAAATTTATATAAATGTTGTTCTTTGTTAATAAAATCTAACTAACTAACATGAATTATGTATTGATACATTATGATTAATCGTTAAACAAACTAGCAAAGCGGTATTTTCTTATAATCTCTTCTTGATTTTTAGAGAAAATGAATAAAAGATACAATCTAGGGTAACGCCCCTTTGGCACATTTGAAGGCGATTTTTACTTTGATGTTATTTGAAATTAGAAACATTTGTCATTCTATATGTATGTAAAGAATATAACACATTACTATGCACCATATGAGCATGCAAAATGACATGATTGGTAAAAAAATTCAAGGAAAAGCATAACATGAGATAGTTAGATCAAAATTTCTTGACTATGAGAAATAGTGAATGAGAATATAATATTTATTTGAATATGTAATAAATCATCTGAATATATAAGACAATCAGTTTATCAATATATCAGTAGATTATTTGTATTATAAATATCAAATGAAATATGAAAATATTCGTATAAGGCTTTCAAACGATTATTTTTATGAATAAAAATAGTAAATCTTGAATTATAAATAGTACTATTCTTGATAAAATATTTAATATTAACATAAATCTAGGAAAAATTGTTCCTTTTGTCATTAATGAACTTAATATTTAATTCAAAAACTTGTGTTGCTATTGTACAGTTTTTAATCTATAGAAATTTGTAGATGCAATTGATTTTATTATTGTATATAAATAACGAAACTATTAAAGTTTATTATTAATTATACGAAGATTAATAATTAAAAGCTAGATTCTTCTGTACGTTATTTTGTCAAGAAAAATATCTGATACGATCTTTTCATCAATAATAAAGGGTACGCTTTCACTTCATATCTATTTGATTTTCACAAAAAAACAATGTTTTACTTTTTTTTTAAATTTGGAAAAAAGATTAATATATAATGAAGAAGTGTCAATATTTATACACAATATATAAGTAACCAATTCGACTGTTCACCATCATATATTGTTTTTTCTCACTTCATCATGATTCGTTTTAATAGTTACTGCTATATAATCTTTATATTATTTTTTATATTAAAGATGCAGGCAATGTAGAAATCGAGTGAAGCTTATTTTTGTTTTTTCATATATCAATCGATAGAGCGTGAGCTGCTGATGACAATGAACTACTTCTCCGGCTTTTTTGAAGCTGTTTCCTAGTCAAAAACCACAAAATACTTGGACAATCACTATGTCTCTTTCTTGAAACTTTTAGAAAATATTATTTTCAGATTCAGCATCAAAAATTAATTCTAGAAAAGCTCTGAAATCGGTTTTAACTCAAGAATTCTTTTTAAGGTGCCACTTCTAATACTTTTCACTACAGTACTGATAGATTGATTTAGCAAACCTATCTAGTTTTTTTTGGGAAGTGAGAGAGTCAATCTTTTTTTCTTTGAATCCTCATAATAACTCCTATAAAAATACACATCGTTTTTATTTTGTTCTGTTTTCTCCGGGGAGAAGAATTCGTTTTACTTATGGTATACGAACATCGGCGAGGTCACTTTGATGTAACACATGTATTTTTCATTCAAATCAAATAAAAATTTGATTACAATAATAAAATTCAATGGCAAATCGGATGAGCATGCTCTGAAAATGTATGCTCGTTAAATGATCTAAAAAGGGTTTTTAGAAAATTCTTTTTCTAAATCTGATCTATAAGCATATACGATAATTTTGTTTATATTTCCTTTACATAATTCCTCTTACGATTTTCACTTTTCGTTAAGTGTGGGTGTTTATGCAATAGAAACAGCCACACACGCTCGTCTCGTCGAATGTGTTAATAATGTAAAAATCCAACTCTCCTTTGAAAATATTTTATTTCATCATTATACAGTTCTTTTTTTCTATAGTAATTATGATCAAGAAGTAAAAAATCCATGACGATGAAAAACATCAGTCATACAGAAAAATTTCTTTCTTTTTTGTTCTGTCAGGTATTATAAAGTAAATAAAATATGTTTTTTTCTCATGAGAGATTTTTCTCGTCTGTGATGGTGCCATGTTTTTTTTTACAATAGTTATGACTAAATGGAAAAAAAACAATTGTCTTTCATCATAATAGTTATTAATTTCAAAAAAAAACTTACAAAACGGCTGGGAAAATGCCGCTTAAGCCATAGACTGATACCATATAAAAGGTAGTGATCGCAGAACATCCATTTGTGAGATCATATTTGGTTTATTTGTAATAAAACGAACTGAGAATAAGCAAAATATCAAATGGCTGAACGAAAACTTTTCGATATTGTCAAACGTGTACCTATTGCTGGTTTTGGATATGGTGCGATTCGTGGTGCTACTTTTGCATTAGCAGGTGACAAAGATGAAGCGAAATATTCATGGGAAATGGACGTTGCAGATTTAAATCCACTACGTATGCCTCGAAACATGATCAATGGTTTCATTGGTTCGCTACACGATTTAGATAATGGTATTTGGATTGGTAGACGAAGTCTTAGTGATCAACCATTTAGTTTGACGTTTGTGCCCGGTTCTGATGTATATCATTGGTGTATTCAGATTGATGGAATTATCTATGAATTAGGTGGGTCAAAACAGCGGATCGAAATTAGTATCATATCGGAACACAATAATCCAACAAAATACAAAAGCCACTGTAAACGATTTTCATGGACAAAGTTAGAGCCAGGAAGATCATCATCTGTCAGCGATGAAACATTACGAGATTATGCAAAAGCATTTGAAAAATATACCTATCTAGCCGTATTACCAAGTGGCAATAAAATTAATTGTCAAACTTTCGTCTCGGATATGTTTGCCAAAGCTGCTGGTATGACACAAATCAAAGCGCGAGGTGCCATCCTAGCTCTCATACCAAATATATTATTTTGATAATTGTCAAAGACAAATTCTTATATCTTAATCTTATCGTAAACTATTTTATACATGTTTTTATCTACTTTTTCTTTATACAATAAAATAAAAACAAATTAAAGCATGAACAAAAAGAATAACGAACTGGTATATGAAGAAGCGCTCAGTTTTAGGATGAGTGGGTGTGGGTGGCTATTCCTATTGCACGCCCACATCCATTTTTGGCTAGAAAACACCTTCAAAAAAAGCCAGAAAAATAGTTCATCGTCATCAGCAGGTCACGCTTTATCGATTCACGTATGAAAAAATCAAAAATAAATTTCACTCGATTTTTACATTGCCTGCACGTTACTTAATCATTTTGATTGATCGACTTTATGCATGTTTATTAGTCTTGTGCGTACTTTTTCTTTATTTTCATTTGATATTCAATATATGATCCTTGTTTTGAATACATATTTTTCTAAATATCAAGATTCATTATAGAAGGACTAAGACGTTTTTTTTCTTCAAACTTCAATGAATTTTTTAAAAAAACACTATAAGCAGTAGATATATATATTGTAAATTATCAGTATGAAACATATTAGAACAAAAGGAGTTATGTATGATAGTTAGAAGTTCATTTCTATAACAATGTCTTTCTTAGTAATCTTCTTTATTAAAATATTCGCTATTATACTGTTTATCGATTAAATTAGGCATAATTTTGATTGATTGAGCATAATTATATTTGTGTGGAATCATCCATTGTTCTCCGTATTGATCAATTAAAAATTGTTTTGAAACAACATAAAATAATTTTCCAAACATTTGAAATTTTTCTAAATTAATCTCTAAAAATCCTCGTCGACATTTCTTAAAAGGCATTTTTGCACAAGGTCCATTATATGATGCTGTCCACCAAACATAGGGTTTATCTGTTTCTATTTGAAAATTAATTCGATAAAAAATAAATATACCAAAATGAAGTTTTGATTTTGGACATGATAATGTCCATCCTTTTCCATTATTCATTTGACCATATCTTCTAAGATATTTAAAATCAAATTTCCTTAAAGTTAAAATTAATTTCCTTTCTGTAATATTATTTCTAATTAAATCATCATAAAAAATACCAATATCAATATCATCGGAAATGAAATTATTTGAACGATGATACATTAATGCACTACCAAATGCAAGAAACCATGGTAAGGATAAGTTCTTAAAAGCGTTTTCTGCATGAATTAAACAACGTGTAAAATTATCGTCTGAGAAATGTTGATATGTTCTATTTAAATTTTTATCATGGGGTAAAACGAATGGTTGTAAATATAATAATAGATAAATAGATATTAATATGAATAAAAAAGACGATATTTTTGAATAGGAAAAGCGTTTTAATCGACACATAAACATTGTTTTGTATAAATCTTATCTAGCAAATATATTTATATTGATTAATTTTAATAATATGATAACCACTAGTAAATAAAATTTGATGTTTAATATGAAATATTATTAGATAAAAACAAAATTATTAAATAAGAAAATATATCGTTGTTGTATATTTAAATGAGCAAATATGTGTAATAAGAAATGATTTTATTATTATTGTTAATATTGATATTGCTACAATCTTAATGCTATAAATTCTGCGAGTGAAATATACTGATATATCTTCAAGTTTAGTTCTCCTTATCGATGTATAATTCAAATGACAATTAAAAAACATGTCAAGGTTTCCAGTTGCTTTTAAATCATGCACTCGGTATATATCAATATTGACCTATACTTATATTGTATTTCTATAAATAAATGAGAACAAAACCAACTACTTTTATAGATTAGGAACTGAATAATTTTAAGGCGGTTAAATTTGTTACTTTTGTTTTGAATTCAGTTTGAAGAAGCTTCATTTTCATTAGCTCATTTTTCTTGAATTAATGATATGTACAACCAGTTTATTCTATTCAAAATGAATGCATTGATAACATTACGTTTATTATTAGTCATTGAGAAATATATGAAAAAAAAAATCGTATAAATTTATTTTCTGTTTAGGTAAAGTATATATGTGCAACTAGAGAAAGGTAACTAAATCTACTTTACATTTACTAATAGAATTAAATATTTACTTTAATGAGAGTTAGAACAATAAGAATTAAAACTGTTGCATTTCTAATTGTGCTGAATAAATTACCGATGAGATGGTTTACCTTCGTGAAGAACAGAAGAAAAAGATGAGGATTTTGTAAAAAAAATGAACGTATATATATTAGCAGATAGATGAAAGGACTTTATTATGTTAATAGCCAGGGTTACATTTTGCTATAAACTCTGAATTGATCTATCTCAATAAAAATCAAATAAATGAAAGGAAGATTTATTTTTTGTTCAAGATGAACATGTAATTAAGTTCCATACTCGTTTGCTCTGTATATTTTTTTATATAATCATTTGTCAACTAATATATTGTCTATAGAATTTATAAAATAAAAGATCACATTAAATCAATATTTTCAATGGATATTATCTCAACAAATTGAAACATTTACCTTTGTTTTATCAATAGATCATATTTACTACTCCTGTTGGTTAAAGCAATTAAAAAGATAAGAGCTGTATGACATAGAGTGTTGTCAGATCATCCAAATTTCTGATGTTTTGAAAATCTACGATGTTTCACTTTTATTATTGATTTATAAGAATTATTTCTTCATTTGATAACGAATAAATCCTGTCCTAAGGTAAGTCTGCTGGAACTGACCTTATATATTGCAGAAAAATTGTATTTTTTTCTCTCAAAATAATTAAGATACTATAATTTGTGTTAAAACCTATACTTGTTTCATTTATTTACAAGCTATTGTCAAATTATACCAAATAATGTTCAGTGAATTAGAGATAGAAATCTTATTGATATTCGAAGTTAGAAAAAATAACACATTAAATAATGAGACATGACTCTAAAATTACTTTTTTCCGGATTTTCAAGTCGTGCATCCGGCAACAACACTACTGACATGCTCAACAAAACTATTGTTCACTTAAGTATTACCTTAATTTAATAAAATTTTTCAACCTATAATTTGTAGATTGACATGTAGACTCATTAGAAAATCTTCTGTGAAACTCGTGCAATGTTTTTATTGACATCATCTATTATGCTAACTATATATACAAAACTTATATTGATATTGTCAATTAACATTACAGAATCACTTTTTATTATATGTATGTATATATATATTGAATTAAAGGTAAACGGAAAAAAAACGAAATAAAGAAATGAAATAGCACCGAAAAAAAAAGTTCAAATAAATTGTTGTTTTTTATTTAATTATTACTAGAAGTATTTGTATGTGATAATCGATTATATTTTAATGGTTCCGATGTTTTTCTTATTGATGTCGTTTCAGAATTTAAATCACTCATTCTATATTGATGATTCTCCGATGATGTTCTTTTATTCTTAAGATCATTTGCTAATACAGTTGATGAAGTTTTTCTTATTACTGATTGTTGTTGTATAATACGATATGATGAACTTTTACGTCGCGGATTTGATGGTAAATCTTGATTTAAATATATTTTTGAACATGTTAAAAATTGTTTAAAAGCTTTACGAAATGGTTCAGATAAAAATGCATATAAAATAGGATTAATACATGCTGATATATAAACAAGACTTTGAGAAACAATTGCAAATAATATTATAACATGATTATGATGTGTATATAATAAATATATTTGCATAGGTGTCCAACATATAACAAATGATGATATAACAGCTGAAACCATTTTTGTTACACGTTTTTTACCTTTTGCTACTTGTTTACCTGCTGAATTTTGACGTAAAACTTGTATAATAAGACCATAAAGAATCGCAATAATTATTAATGGAACAATTAAACCAAATATAGCAAAGCAATATGCTGTTACATGTCTTGTTGTATTAAAAAATGAATTATCATCAGAAAATAAACATACCCAAACATCATTTATAGAATTAGCAAGTAAAACATCGTAATAGATCCTAAAAATAAAAAACAAAACGTGACATGTCTAATAGATTCTATTAAGTAAAGATGGAAAGAAATAGAGAAAAAAAATGACTTACATATTAGGTGAAGAAAAAATAATTCCAACTAACCAAACGACAATAACTGCTAAATGTGCATTACGTTCAGTTCGATATTTCGATGATTTAACAGCAAAAACGACACCAAGAAATCGATCAACAGACATTAATACCAGAATATATATACTAACATAGGCACTTAAATACATTAATGTATTAGCTAATTTACATAAAAGTCGAGGAAAATAATATGAATGAACAACATAAACGTATATTGTATGTGGGATACACATAAGTACAAATGATAAATTTGCAATAGCTAAATGTAAAATAAGTGCATTTGTTGTATTACGCATTTGTTTAACTGTAACAACTGTTAATATAACTAAAATATTACCAATTGTACCAATAACAAAAACAAGAGAATAAAGTGGAATGATAAGATAAAGAAGATAATCCGATGCTTCATCATTTGATGATGATGATGATAATAATGTTTTATCAGAATTTAAAGAAGCATTTATTGAAACATTTGTATGATGAAATACTGTATCGTTAGTTGTAAATGTTGACATTATACTAATATTAGTTAGAAATAAATCAATTGAATAATAATGCCAATTAAAATTTTGTGAAGAATGAGATTGTTCTGATAAGGATTGTTGATGTAAATTTTCAGATAATGAACCATGAGGATTGGGTAAGGAATAATCGATCTCGCCGAACATGTTCAAAAATACAGCGAGGATATAATTCTTTAGAAACAAAAACAAAAACATTTTAATTTATTTGTTTTTTAATATTCGAATTCGATCTATTTCTGTCAGATTTATTACTTACTCAATCAATTATATTTGTATAGACGAATGACTTGGGAAGTCTAATATTTACTGTTTCTATATGATCACGCACATTTTTATAGCTATTTTTTCTACAAATAATTAACTACATATAGGATGAACTTTAACATTTATATAATGTAAACCAATTTTATTTTTTTTTTGTTAATAAATAAATTTTATGATTTAATCAGAAACGGATGTTTATCTTTTCACACAGACATCATTATCATTCATATTCTATTCTTTTTTTTTCTTCATTTACAAAATATAACTAGAAATTGTCTTTGTTGCTTGTTATTGATGCGCCGTCATTCACAAGTTTAGTCAAGTAGCACTCTACTGATTGTTAACTACATCTATATATGGTACGACACGTATATGAACAAGTCTGTTTTCTTTAAATATTACAATTATTCTCAATAGAGAATATATATATATATATAGAACTATGTTACTCGTTTGTCGTTTCTTTCGTTGAAAGATGCAAACGAATGAATCGAATGGATGTCAAAGAAATGACTTGCCTTTAAAAATCAATCAACCGCAATAGATAGAAACTGACTAAATCAAGACATGCATGCATATTCATAGATGATTCAACGAATAGAACCTATATTGCGTATATATTTTGTCATCAAAAGAACGTGCCAAAAATACAATTTTCATTTGATTATCAAATATTATTCATACAATTAGAATTTCTGATCTTTTGACATAATAATAATAATAAAAATATTCAATATATTAGTTTGTTTTGATTTGAAAGAAAAATAATAAAAAATTTAACAAATCGGAATAGCATTTCTTTTCTACTATTACTATTACTTTGTTGTTGATGTCAAACGGAAATTCTATTTTATTCAAGTGTGCTCTGAATTTAATAAAAAGGATGGATGATAATAGAACAAAACATAAAATAAAGAATATATATATATACACATTAGAACTATGATCACACATATCGATTAGTTCGTAATGGTTAGAAATCTATACATGATATTGTTCTTAAAAATATTTTTCCCACTCATATAAATAGACAAAACATGATAACACAATTATCACTAATATTTCAATAGTAATGAAAAATTTATTTCTTAAAAATAAGAAAAAGTGTTATTTCTACTTATATATATATATATATGAGATAGAGAGTGAAATTTTATGTGTAATCTATCTAACTAATTGATATAACTATTTTTAGTCGTTCTATAAACAAAAAATGGTTAAAATGAAGTGATGATTGGTTATTAGACAATGGCAAGATGGTTAAATTATCTATTAGAATAATGCGTATTTAATGGATGCTTTTGCTAGCTATGAAATATTCTAGCGAATGTTAATCATTAAGAAAAGAAATATCCATATAACAAATCATCAAATCAGTTTTGTTTTTGACAAAAGGCATATCCGTCATTGTAATGACATGATATATTACTTTGGTCGTTAAAAATGTCGTCTTTCATTTATGTCTATATGAGAACAATTATCTAACAAACTTGTCATTTTTGTCAACAAAAAACTAAATCATACATTTGATATTATGTTCGCGTATATTCTCGTCTTATGTGCTTTACTAAT
>CAJNOI010000351.1:0-39727 GCA_905250115.1 Adineta steineri | reverse complement strand
TTTTTTTCCCCAGTTACTAAAATACAAATACAATATATATATATATCGAATGATTAAGTAGAAAAACAAAAGTTTCATCAAACGAAATATCTAGAGTATAATACATAGAAAAAAATCATCTGGAAACTAATTTATCAATCTTACTAATTAATTTCTGTATTCATCAATCATTACTCACTATTCTATTTATTTACAAAATAAACAACAAATCATTGATTAAAATCCAAAATTTTGTTTTTCTCTATTTAATAAAGTAAATCATCTTTCATATATCTATTATCTATCCATTTTAATATATGTAGCATTGATGTTACATCAATATATTTACTAAATTAATATGAACGAAGAAATAAGGAAATGTATGATTAGTTGCAGGCTGTAATTTAGAAAGCGAGAAAAAATTTTTAGTTTCTATAAACAAGAATTATTTTTACGACAAAGAAACCGGATATTACAATCGTATGGGCAAGGGATCGTAATGTTGACAGAATACTCTTATATATATATTACTATTTTGTTTTTTCACATGAAAAATTATTCAAGTTCATTTACTCAACAATAACATTTATGACAAGCTGTCATTGGTCTACCTGATCGGAAACAAGTTTGAAGTAACACAAGATATGAAATGAAATTTTTTTTTTGAAATTAACATAATTGATAACCATGAAACTGAGTAAAAATGAAAAAAAAGTGTACTCTTTTATCTATATAAAATCTATTTTTATTTAAATAGCTTAATTAATTTTTTAAGTATCTATCGTAAAATAAAATAGTCTTTTTTTTGTCTGAAGATCTTTGATTGGCATAGATTGTTCAAACTTCAAATAAATGAATAAGACAAAAACGCCATTCTATCTTAAAACGTAGTATAATTTGACATATGATAATTAAATTCTTTTCCTTCTCAACATAATCAAATTCAAAATTTGTATACTATAGTAAATTAGAAAAAGAATAGTTTTTGTTTTCTATTATTCTATTATCGAATTTTGTAAAGAAAAAAGATATATGTTTGATTAGGATTTATTAGACATATTCAAAACAAATGATGATTGTAGTTTTTTATAAGATCTGATAGATATGGAAAAGAATCATGTCGAGAATACAATGAATATCTAATAAACTAGAACTAAAACTTATTACTTCTATGAATGACTAATCAAGCAAATAAAATAAAAAGATTTTCTTTTGATTGTATTATTTGAATATTATTTTAAATTTCATAATTCAATAGTTTCATTATCTTTAGTAGGAGTGCGTCTAGGCATAGAGATGATCTTTATCTTACGCATGTACATCTATTACATCGTAGAGAGGTTTCCATACTAGAAGACTTCGTGAAATTTGTGCTTATTCTGACAAAAATAATTAAAAGTTCGAGGGGTCATAGCGGAAGATTGGCGAAGTCAAATGCAGCGCGTGATGTACTTCTAATTTCCTGAAATACATTGGAAAAAAAAGTATTAAATATTCAAGTTTTCTAACTTAATTTACAACAGATAAATACGGATTGTTTAAATTTATGTCAAATAAACATTGGAAATTTTATTTTTAATCAATTATGAATAAATAGTTTGTTGAAAATATAATATGATAAGATAAGACATATTTAGTTACTACTTAGAATGAAAATTATTTATAAATTTCTTATATAATCAATGTATCGAATTGTTGACAGCACTCAATCTATGTGACATATATCAGATTTCTTATTATCAGTAGAATGATCTTTACTTTTTTTTCTATATAAAATTGGCACAATTTCTTCATTCTCAATCTGATAGGGAAATCAGTTTTTTCGATATAAAGGATCTTTGACTTCTCACCCTCTCTCTTTTTTTATCTCCAGTGTCATCATGACATTCAAAGATAATACTATATTTTAGAAGTAATCATTTCATTTCATCGATTGAATTAGTCAAAAAAAGAAAATGGAAATTATTTTCTAATTTCATTAAAGAAATTTTATGAATATAAATAATAAATAAATAAATAATGATTTGTACTAACCAAATTGTTATCTCATTTTTACAAGAAAGATATAGGCGATAAATAGATACATACATAAAATCTAACAAACATTGACGAAACATGATATTAATATTGGAAAGACACGTCTCATTATTTTTTTTCTATCGTTTCTTCCACTACATGTTAACTAAACTAATATTGCATACGATCTTTTGTTTAGATAAATTATGAATTTTTCTTTAATTCTAAATTTAGTATACTTTCATAAGTGAAATGTAGCATAAATTTAGAAGAAATAACCTTTGAGAATATTTTCATTATCTCTTTTGTTGACAGGCTATTAGATGTCAATATAAAATACAATAACAATCATAGAACATAAAACATATAAATCTATATTTGTTTCTTATTATATAGGCGAGAATCGTATTCTAAGTGCATATATAAATAGTACAAAAGAATTCTTTTTCTATTACTTACTTGGTAATAATGTTAATGATTAAATCAGCTGTAAATCGTTCTTGTCAATAAATGTCTGGATTGATACATTAGTGGTAAAACAACAATTAAAAAGATCAAGAATAGAATTTATACCTAATTGAAATATTATGATTTATCATTAAATTAAACACTATTCAATTAAGAGGTAAAATAATACAAGTTAGTAAATTGATATATTATAATGTGTTTGTTCTTGAAAAGAATAGAACAATTAATGAATAAGACTTAACGTAGATTTCTCCTCAATACTCGTCCATGTGTCATTCTATACACGATTGAGTTAGAGTATTAGCGTCAAAAAAGAATAACTGTTTCTTTCGCTTTAAAGATGAGCAATAATCGATAGAGCGTAAATATAATTTAATATTATTCGATCATTGTCAACATGTTCGTTTCAGTTTTTAGTATATAGAAACATAGTTCGATAGGAATAAAGCATATGTCGTCTTTCATTCGATATATTAGAATCTTTTCGCTCGTATATAAGAACAATAAAATCTCACTACACTCAATTAAACTTATTGTATTAATGATAGTCGACAAGTATCTAGACAACATGCGTAGATCTATTTGGAAAGCGTAACATCCATGATAAGTCAATTTGAAAAAAAGAAGAAGAAGAAGAAGAATTCTATGCAACTTTTATAGAGACGTTTTTTTTTCTAAATATCTAATGTCTATATTTTTTTTACCTTGATAACAAGGAAATGTTTTATAAACATTTTTTTTTTCTATCATATGCTTCGTTAATTTTTTTCTAATAAATTATGTTCGTCAAATAAGAGTAATAACCTTCTACATTTATATATATATACATCATGAAAAATTCATATAAATAAAAGTACAATAATCTTTATGGTTTCTTTAAACCCAAAAAAAAACAGTCGGCTACAATTGAAAAAAGAAAGAATGGATATTTTCTCTTCTTTTTTTCATTTCATAAATTTACATATAATTCTAATTCGATTGTATTATTAAAATAGAAGTACTTTTAGTTTTTGTCCATTGTCTTACTTTATTCCGATTATTAGTAATAAAACAAATGATGAATAATGATGAACAAGATTTATCGGATGATAGTTCCGTTGAAATAACTGAGAATCCACCAACAAATGATCAAGAACCAATTTCTAATAAGAATATTCATTCAACACAAGCCAAAAATCGACATAGTTTACCAAATTTAAATATTAAACATCCTTATTATTCAATTAATGATGCTAAAGATCCATTTATTGATGAAACAAAAGTTATTATTGATGAACACGTTAAAATATCTCATGTACCTCGTACTAGTGCACACAATTTGAATACAGACTTGCCTGTTCCAAAATCAGATGCAGATTCAAGACGTAAAAGTACCGATAATACAAATGTTTCTCGTCCTAATAAAACGGTACATCATACTTCAAAAGAAGATAATATAAATCAAGATATTGATAAAAAAATAACTGCTACAAAATCTATGGTAAAACGAGTATCACTTACAAATGAATTACCAAGGAAAATGTCATCGGAAGACGTACATGTTCATGTTAAACATATAACGGTAAATAAAAAAAAATGATCGTAAATATTAATCAAAAAAATATTTTTCCATGAATTTTATTATTTATTCAGTTTATAATTATTGTTTTTATATTGTTAAACAAGAAATAAATAAAAGATTTTACTATTTATTATATTTAACAAATGTTCATTGAGAATTTCCGTGTCTTATAATAGAAAACAATTTGATCTTTTTTTTAAAAGTTAAATTAATAATGACCTTTATATATCTTAGTTCGTGACTATGAAAAGTTCACGCATAAAAGGTAGAATGACATTAATAGTCAATATTTCTCTAATGAATTAACAAATCAATAATTTATTATATGGAAAAGATTATGCAGATTAAAATTAATGAATAATAAAATGAAACTTATGTGTGTTGTTCTGTTTTTCACCGAATATCTTTAAACAGTTATATAATTTTTTTTTGAATAAGATATTTAACTGTCTCGTCAAAAAAAGACTTCAAAGATCATTGTCGAACACGAGTGATACCGATGAAATGATGATACCAGTGACAAAGTTTTCATATGTAAAGATGCCGCTTTTAAAAAATTGAAAAGATAATATTATTTATTTACAGTCTGTCCGTTCTCTCTCCAATCATTATCGAAAGAACACTCGGATGATGACTTCGTTTTAGTCATCATTATCGTTAAACATATATATTTATTTACTATACAACATGTTTTTACATGCTCTCTGCTTGGGTGAAGTACAATCAGTGTTAACTTTTATTTCTTCAATTATTATTTTAATTCTTTCGGCTAATTCTATTCTTATACCAACTTTTATTTGGACATGGATATCATCTAGTTTAATTACTTTTGTATTTTATTTTATTCTTGTCATCTTGCTTACACGATGGCTTGCTCGTGGTGGACAATATCCAGAAATTCATACAACTAATTTAGATGGACAAACATTTTTAATTACGGGTGCTGCTGGTGGAATTGGAAAAGAAACCGCATTTGAATTAGCAAAACGAGGTGCTCGAGTTATATTATTTGCACGATCTACAAAGATAAATGAAATTGTAAATGAAGCAAAAAAAGTTGCTCGATCATCGGATAATGTTACTGGTTATTCACTTGATTTAGCTGATTTACGATCAATAAAAAGTTGTGTTGAAAAATTTATGAAAAATGAAAATGAGTAAATATTTCTTTAATTATTTCTTTTAATTGATATCTATATATTCATTATCTAGAAATATAAAAATTACAGCATTAATTAATAATGCGGGAGTAATGGCGTGTCCTTACGGAAAAACTAAAGATGGATTTGAATTACAAATGGGTACAAATCATTTTGGTCATTTTTATTTTACACAACTTCTTTTATCTCGTCTTCGATCAGCACGTATTGTTAATGTTTCTTCTGCTGCTCATGGTATGTGGCGTGTACCTTGTGATGAATTTCATTATAATCAAATGTATAATTCAAATACATATCATCGATGGTCTGCTTATTCATTAAGTAAAACAGCAAATATTTTGTTTACACGTGAACTTCAACGACGTTATTCTACATCATATAATATTCATGCTTATTCATTACATCCTGGCACGGTCAATACCGAATTAGATCGACATTTAGGTACTTCTGATATTATGCGTAAAATAGCGACACCAATAAGATATATATTATTTAAAACACCATTAGAAGGAGCACAAACAACTCTCTATTGTGCATTATCAAATAAAGCTAAACCAGGTGAATATCATGTTGAGTGTCAACCAACATCGGTTCTTCAAAAATATGCAGAAGATGATAGACTAGCTCAACAATGGTGGGATTATTCAGAAAAAATGATCAATGAAAAACTTAAAGAAATTGAAAAATAATAAAATACTTATTTTACTAATGACTATATGGAGATGAATTTTTGAGAGAGTTTTTTCTTTTTTTAAGATTCTGTTTTTCAAAGTTTTATTAATTGATTAAAATAAGATTAGTCTATCACATCTCTCAATATAATGTATTCACTTGTATCTCATGGAAAGTCAAACAATAATTGATCTTACATATAACCTTTATCAATACTAACAATTCTTTTTAGCTTTATATTTTCGTTAATAGTGAGTTTATTCTATTTTATAAAAGTTAGTTCGAAAAGTTTCATGAAAAAATATGTCATATGCATCTAAACATCCAGTTAATGATTGCAAATTATGAAGCATTAAACTGTTATAGAATGGTGAATATATCAATTACAAGAATTTATATACTTGAACTCAATAAAATTTCCTTTTTTTGTGCTAAATAGTTCAAGATGTACTTATACTACTGATAAACTTATGATATAGATTATGTACTCCAAATAAATGTTACCTATTAACAACATAGTTACGGCTAAACACAAATGTTATTCGCATTGATATTATCTGTATCATATCCTACACCGTTATTAAACGAGTTTATTGTAATAATGATTTTTTTTTGTATAGTCTTTCACAATTATTTAAGCTTCTGGTATTATAATTATTATAAAGCTGTAAAATAGAGCTATTAATGTTTATAATAGAAAAAGCTGAATATCTAAAAATCTTTACAAACATGCAATAATGAATATAATATGTCTTCGGATCAAAAACTAAGCTCTATTAGAAATAAGAGTATTATTGATATAGAATAAAATACATTTTGATAAAGTAGATAATAATGACGATTTTTACTCATTTTTAACTCATATTAAAATTGGCAATTGCGTTATTTCAATGAATAAGATGTTATTATAATATACTATTACTATTATATGTTTCTAGAGAGAAAGAGGACGTTAGTAGTCATCCATCATCTGTTCCATCATGATTTAGTCGTTCGTTCGTTCATTATTCATCCACCCACATAAACGTTATTCACTAAATTATATATGCACAGAAATTTCATTCCTGTTTGTCCTTGGTTGTAATGGAATTATTCGAGTGTGTTGTACCAAAATTTCAAAATAATTCTTATCGATCAATGTCTTTATCAAATAGTTTAAAATTATCTTGTTTTCCATATTCCGTATGTTCAAATAGCTTTTTGATCTTCTTTTAATTTTCTTATTTATTCTAATTAGATTTCACGTGTAGCAAATCGTGTTGTTCATCATCTATTTCGTCGAAATAAACGTCGTTCTATGCGAGGTAAACTTAATTATAATTTTTATCTTTCATTATTTTATTTTATTTCTTTTCTTAAGTCAATAAAAAACATGATCTATTAACGAATAACATGGATTCATATCATTACTCGCCATCAGATAATGAACTGCAACAACTTCTCTATATTTAATTTTTTTTTATACAAAACAGTGTTTTCATTTTTTTTTCTTTTTAACTTTATATTGATTGTTTATTTCTAGTCAGATTTCTTTTTTTTGCCGCAAATTATATTGTTGATACTATTTTTGGATTAATCAATAACTTTCTTCATTTTATTAATATCGATTTTTTTATTCTATATCTTGACATCAAGTAATTTAACGTAATAGTTCTACAAGGTCATTATCAATATGCCCAAAGTCATTTTTCACACATTAATCATTCGTATTTAGATTGTGATTCATTACATCCATAGAATTCCTATACATTAACAATAAAGTTTAGTAATAGAGTAAAATATTGTAAATGATTCTATAATTCTCAAATACCAACGTATTATATTTAATTTAATTTTAATCTATGATCATCATGATTCAACTATATTAGTTAATATTAGAATATCAGTCTCACTAGCAGTTTGGTAGATAATATAGATTCTGTTACACTAATGTTATCCTTAACTACTGATATCAACAAAGAATATAATTATATTTTTAGAATTTAATTATTCTTTTAAGCATATTTATAATTTTGTGTGGTTTGACATTAAAAAAATATGGGAAACTATTGCATAACTTTTATGTCAATTGTAACAAATCTGTTTTGAAATGAAAATTATACGGTACGAGGAATATAACAATATATAGATATATGTGCAACCAGTTTCATCAGTAATAAACTCAAATATATTAACATTGCATGAGGATACTATTCATACAAAGAATACATCATTCAATAACTGCATAATATGAATATCTCTCTTAACCTGTACATGCGAATTCAGTAATACACATGTTGGAATATGTCAGCAAAATATGGCCGATTTATGATTGTTCCATGATACAAAAGTATCATCATAGTCACACCCACTGTAAAGTTCCACTGAATGCTACTAATCGACTATCAATCATATTCTCAAAGATATTTTGATATTTTGTCATTATACAAGCTGAATCTGTTCGAATTGAGAATATTGTTATGTCCAAAATTGAATCAATCACTACAATAAATATTGACCTAACGACTTTACTAAGTCAATCAAACATCTTACAATCATTGAAGGAAACAGTAAGCGCTCAAGTAGAAGCAGTTAACGAGTAGTTTCTTCCAAATGGTAGCACGCAAACAGTTGAATGAATATAACAATGTGTGTACTTCTTACAGCGTTGTATTGAATATACTTTGCTATAATCTTATATTTATAAGTAGTATAGTTATCATTTTTTTCTGATACATTAAAATATAGTGAAATAAGAAGAACCTTAGCACGATAGTCATTCTGTATTCGAAATAATATCAATTTTATAATTTCTAAAATATCAAATTCATTTTTTTTAATCTTTTACTGTAATGATGATGTATATTCTTATAAAAACTATTCTGTTAAGTTATATGATAAAATATATGCAATTAGATATGTTTATATCTTTATTTGAAAAACACTCACTATTAACTGTAACTTCTACAGACAATACACAAAAAAGAACAATTTATTTAAAACATCAAATCTGAATAAATGAAAGATAAGCAAGAATAATGCATGCAGAATTCGCAAAAAGGTCTTTGAATTTATTTATTTATTTATTTGATACTTTTTTGTTGATCAGCACTTTGATCTTTATATTCAATTGTTCCTGGATGTCCTTTATCAGTAAATGTAGTCGCATGTGAATCGGCGACTACAGGCTTGCCATGCTACAATAAATAATATTGAAAAAAAAACTAATTCATTAGAAACAAAACGTTTCTTACATCAAAACTTCCTTCAGCTGATGCTTCTTTACCAATAGTAACCGATGGGTTATCACCCACTTTAGTTGTTTGAGATGCATATGAATGCGATTCCCAATGTCCTTCGCTTTGTGCTTTATCAGACATATTATTGGTTGTAAGAGTGAAGAAGTTGCGAGCGTTCGAGTAATGTGTAAGAATGAAAAGAGGTCAAGAAACGGCACTATATATACTGTGCCTTACTATTTCTTTCTTCTCTTTTTTTTCTCGTTCTTGCCCTTTTTTCTCTTTCTAAACTAATAATAGAATGGTTTGAAAAGTGCATGCTTGCCCGCTGTACTCAGTAACTACAGCATGCACTAAAAAGAACGCAAAAAAAGAATAATAGAATGCTTTTTCTTCTGCGCAATAGCCAATGACGTCGTTTATTTTCTTTGAACATGGAAGTAACTATGGAATCATCGATTAAAAGATATTAAAATATAAAAAAGAAAGTTATAAATAAACTCATTTACAATATCCGAAATTGAATTTATAGGATATTTTGTATTACTCGTGGAGTAATCGTAATACTATTGGATTTTCATTTAAAAGCATCCGTTGTACAACTATGTTGATGTATGATTTATTGTAGATTAAACAGCAATTTCGAATATGTATACTTTTGTATTGTTCTCAAATAAAGACCTGATTACATTTATTGTTTGTTTATATGAAAAAAAAAATCATTTAGCGTTATTTCGCGTTTATATATTTGAATTAATATAAATATTAGTTTCGTCATACATATAATGTATTTACTTATAGTGTTGAAAATACAATTAATAAAAAGTTCACGATAATCACAAGGATGTATGCTCATATTAGAAAGAGAAATTCAATAGTAAAGATTTTATTATATTGAGAATGTAGTTAAGGAAATACCTTTCAGATTAATAAGCCATTGATTGTATGAATATTAGATTATCAATCTTGTTTTTGTTATAATAAACTTCATCAATCATTTTTGATAATGTAAATCTGTATTTAACCATATCTAACTATTAAACGAGGATGGGTGTGGATGTCTATGATCTGCTGTCTATCATACACACCCATCTTTATTGACTAATAACAAACAAGATTGAACTGCTGTGTTTATTACGAGATCTTTTAGAACGAAAGACTTGAGCTGATAGTGAAAAATATGGGTTTGAGAACGAACTGACTATCTGCGGAATAGTGATATGTAATAGAAATATAGTATCAAAATGAGTATGAGAAAAAAACAAAAACAATGAATCTTATCCTCATCCACGCCTACACCACAGTCACACATCTTAAACCTTTTATGTTATCGTCATTATCAAAGACAAGCGGTTACTATTTTACCAATGAATAAAATATTGATTAAAGTTATGTACAAGACTTCTATTTGGCTAGCTAGAAAAAAAAATAACATTTGCTTTTCTTCTTCTTTGTTGATGAAAAGACTTTTCATATTTCTTTCTGCATTAACACGTGGAGTGGTGATGAAGATAAGGATGAATGAGACAGTACAGATGTGAGATGAACACATTATTTATATCTACACTGACACCCAAAAGATGCTGGTAAACAATATTACTTTGATTATTATCTATTCAAATAAAACAATGACCGGATAGAATATATTTATTTCTATTGAAAGAAGCTTATTTAAGCATTGATCATTCTAAATGAATACACATTTACAAAATATACTTTATTCTAACAGTTTTTTCTTCTTTCGGCAAACTTTCTATTTCCTTCTAAAAAAAACCTATGACTTTAGATAATTTTATTTTTTAATCATAACATTCAATGTTAGCTAAAATAATTTACTTCCGCTTTTTATCTAAAACATTTTACCATATTCTGTATTGATAAAAAAATGCAAAACTCACATCTGTTATTTATTTTCTTCGAAATAAATGTTGAAAGTGAAGCAAAACTGACTGTTTTTATTCATCTATAATTTTAATGCTGTATTTGTTGCATCTTTTTTGTTATTATTTTGAAAAGTATGTATCCATTTTATTCAGAATTTAACTCGCGAAATAATCTTCTTTCTATTCATCTTGATATAAAATACAATAAATTCAATTTAGATTAACAATAATTATTTGAAATAATGTTTTGTTTATAGATTTTTGCTTGCAAAAGTATTAAACTTGAATAAAATATCAGCATCGAATAATTATACTACAAATATTTCTAATGTAATTTATCAAAATAATAACAAGAAAATAAATTTTTTTTTCTTTAATGATTTTAGGATCAATTAACTGACGCTGACACTTTGCAAAAAATAACAACTACTCCGTCAGAAACGTTTTATGTCTATTCTAAATTATCGTAATGCGCTGAAAATATTGTTTTACTTTAGGTATGTAGATATTCTAAGATCAAAACGAAAGCGATTGATACTTTGTATTATCAAAGCATAAAAACAACATGAATGAAACATTATCAACACTAATATGGACAACTGAATTATCAATAAAAGAAACAACAGCCATAGTTACAGAAATGGAAATAATACAAAGTATAGTTTTCTCGAAAGAGATTATGGGTATCGGTACACTTGGTGAGATCATTCTAATAAATACACCCCTACCCTCAATTTTTTGCACTGCTTATCGAATAACTAAAGAATGTAATCACTTAGAGTTTCACTGTTTCTAGTTATCAAACGAAGACAGAGAAAGGTTTTCTTTTCTTCAGTATTGTATAGGATGCAATCAGTCATTTATGCAAAAAATACCAAAAACAGTATGGAAACGATGCGTTATTCCAATGTAAGTTTGCTTTTGATATATAATTCAAATAAATAGGGTTTACATTCACGGTGTCGGCATTGTATTTATTACTGACTTCTACATCAACTCAGTTTGTTTAGCATGGTAAAAATAAATAAATAATCATGTTTTTGAAATTACAACTATTTCTAATGTGTTCATTGCAGTGATTATATAAAGACTGGTTGTAAATATTAAAGCAATCAAAAGTGATTCTTGTTTTGAAGGGTGAAGAATAATATTTATGCGTGCTCTTTATTCATTAATAAACAACTCTTTCAATCATTACGCGTTAATAAAATAATTCAAGAAAAAACCATAGTTATATTAGTTCTCAAGTTAAAAAAAATGATCGAATGGATACAATAATATTTGACGTAATAGGAAAATGTCTTTAAATTATACTTATAATAACAAATTTCAAACACAATCATGTCAGCTTTTTCTATGTGATATCTAATTCGACTTATAATATAAATGATAAATGGATTAAAATAATTTCTATAGGTATGAAGTGCGCCGATGAAATTGTTTTTCGTTTCATTTATATTGTAAGTCGAAGTAGGTAAGTACTCGTTATAAGATGTGTGGAATACTTTTTGACATTATGACATTTAGATCAAACGACAGATGAACTGTTCGTTTAACTTTTAAAACAAGACTGTACGTTATCATATACGATGTGGAGATTTTGTATCATTTATATTTAGGCTCCAGAAAAGTCAGTTTCTCGAAATATGTTTTTTTCATTCGTTGTTTTAGATTATGAGTCAACGTGTTCTCCCATTTTCTTCTGATTCTCAAGGAGGTGGTCCATTCATAATAGAACAACCACCCTCCAACAACTTACAGCCGCAAATACTAGATCAACTGCAACAAAGTAATATTTACACATTATTACATATCATGTTTTTTGAAAGAAGCAAATTCTGCATAATAGTAAAACATGTTTGTCAATAAGACTTAAGAATCCGACGATTTATATTGACACTTTACAAGTTCATGCGAGTTCAACTTATGAATTGAAACTAGTTTGTTCCTATTATATATCCTTGTAGAGAGAACGAATGTTATAAAAATAATGTACCTTCTGATATTTTGACGAATTTTTTCTTTGATACTGATTTGTTCGAACTTTATGTTCCTTTCATAAGCTTCATCTTTTGATTTTGAGAGTGTGAATGTGGATGCAAACAAAAAAAATCACATTCACACCCACACCTACACTCTCAAAAAAAAAACGATTTTGACATGACAGATTGAAACTGTATCGATTATTGCAGCTCCATTCTAAGCTTGGTAACATGCATCGAATAGTTTTTATATTTTTTTAGAACGATTATCTAATGAACAACCAAGAAATCTCTGTACAACTAACGATGGTAGTAACAGGCTGAGTACTTGTTCTGAAAATACCTGCAATGATAACCATGATTTGGAGCTTAATTCCTCCGATTCCGGTTGGTGTAACTGCAATGGACGCAACTGTTGTGGCTATTACTGCTGTAGTGATAATTGTATAACTCGGACTTGTCTTTTCATATTTTGCTGTCCTTGTGCTACGCTTTATGTATGTTGTACACGCCCTGTAATGTAGGAATCGCCGACAAGACTACACTTTGATTGAACTACATTTAACTAAAGAAAATGTTTTTTGCTCTAGTTAGTTTATAAGTTATTTTCAACGAATGGCATCTTTAGTCACCACTCTCGCTCATTCTTTAAGAAGGTCTCAGTTGATCATTTAAAACCCTCCGTCTCAAGCAATATAACATGAAAATGACTAATTCCACGTCATTTCGAAGACTTCATAAGAACAGTATTTCCGTCCTCAAAAAATCTAAAACATTTTCAGCCATTTTCAGTCTGCTTTGAGTTCACCATACACACACACACACTCAATCACTAATTATAATTAGTTTACTCAATATCTCGATCATGTATCGATATTTTCGTTTTCACACATTCATTATGATTATATTAGTGCATTGACTTGTGTATCAATGATAATATTCTTTAAATGGAAAGGAAAACAATAATGGCCTAATTTTTTGATAAACAGTTTATGATAACGATGATGAGGATATATATGTCATGTAATCAATAATAAAAAGTGAAAGCAATAATAAATTTCAGTTGAATCCTAACAAATGATAAAGTAAGATGAAAATGTGTTAATATGAATAATAATCTTGAAAACTATCAAGATAAATTACATATCATATATAATAAGTGATATTAAATTCATAGTTTAAATCAAATTATTTGTATTAACTGATGAAAGGTGTGGATGTGGGTACCGGATGAATACAATACCACACCCACACCCTCGCGCTTAAATAAGAGAAAACACAGTATGAGAAAGTAACGATCAAACGGTGACGTGTTAGAGAATAGACAGAAGAATAAAGCAGAGGTTACAACAGTAAGTATTTTTTGTATTTGTTCACGGCTTTTAATATTTTAAAATGGTGTCTTCAATCGATTCTGAAGATAGGCGGCAATGTTCGGTTGTTTCTCGACCTCTTGACGATTGCGTTGTAACCAGGAATATTGACTAAGAACACTGTCGTCGATCTGAAGAATAGTTTCGAGCATATCATAGACAAATAGATCGCACCACGTCAAGTCATTTCCAACAAAGAATGGACCATCGTTGCTGTATGTGTTCGCGAGAATTTCAAGGTTTTGCAGATGTTTTGGTAATACATCGGCAAGAAACTGTTGCATATCTGCTTGTTTCTTTGCTTCATCAGCTTGTCTACGAATCGGTCCCAATTTATCCATCGCATCAATCATTGTATCAACGACAGTATCGACTTTGGCCTGTTCAAGATTGTCTTTGCCCGCGAGATTAAATTGTTTGGCAAGAAAACGAGCAATCGACATTGATTGAGGTAATTTGACGCCATCGACTTCAAGGACAGGCATCTGACCCAACGGCATTTTGGACTTGTGTGATGGCCATTCACTACCTTCGTAGCGAATATCTTCAAACTGTTGTCCAGCAGTAGCAAAAATAAGTCGAGACACTTCGGCACGGCCACGACCGTTGAAATAGTGCAACTTGTATGTCGACGTCGATGCTTGTGTGTCTATCAGGTGAGAAGAAAAAAAGAAAGAATAGTTTGTAAGTAGTGATATATACATATATGTCACTGGTTGATGTCTTTGAATGAGATTTAGAATTTAACCTGAGAAAAAACTTTCGATTGAGATCTTTATCAGTGCATATGCGGTTTTGGTGGTAACAGTCAAATATCTAATATATTAGGAAACTACTAAGCTAAGAGCTATTAGCATCAGATTTCATACTACTACACAAGACATCTGACTATAGGTTATCGTTGCTAGATGGTTGAATCAGACAATACTACTTAGAATAACTAGCTATATCCCTTGAGATAGGCAATTCTTGTGAAACCTACCGCAGTCATCCGTTGGTTTCTTCGAACAGGTTTGAGGTTGAACAAAATTTGGAATGTCGATGAAGAGAAGAATAATAAAAATGGCGGCGGATGTTGAAAACCACATTTTTGTCTTGATGAGCAAATACAATAATTTTTTTCTACAAATAGAAAGATGGCATAAAACAAAATCTAGAGATAGAAAGTAGAATGATTGTTTTCTTGAAATGTATCTTCTTCTTTCTATCGGGGTAAAAATACAGATTGCTTGACCTTCTCTATCATTTGTCATTAAGTAGAAGCGCAGCTTCTTTTTTCCTCGACTCAAAGTTTCAGTCAGTATACGGATATCAAACACAAAACAGATCAACGATGACATTTTCTATCGTTCATGTTAATAAAGAAAATGTCTAATTATTATTGAGAGATCTCTTACTTTTTATTAATGATGTCAAAGTAGATAATATTGAATCGAAGGAGGTTAATTAATTGAATATTGTGACGGAATGACCACTCATTCGTACTTTATTCAATCGAATGAATGAATATGAATGACAATAAAGACGAATGAAGAAGAAAACAAACACAGAAGAAAGAACAATGACTGTCTATTAATTGCCAATGAGGCGAAACGGTCAAGAAAGGATAAAGAGTGAGGAATGAACAGTGTGTATGTACATGCACGGCGGACATCTACATATAATAATATAGAAGAGATAGTGATGGATGGAATCCATTAAAATACTAAATCAATTGCATCATATGAAGTATTTTCCTGAAGTTATTTCATGAAAAATGGCCTTAACATCCTTCGTCCTCTTCTGCATCTTACTAATATTTTGCGCTCGTTCGAAACTTAGGTCTATGAAATCATAATGCACATTAATATCAATTTACGGAGAGCGTTAAAACATTCAAGCTTTTTACTCTCATAAAATATGCAAAGATATCCCATTTTCTATCTTCATAAATAAGTTTCAGAGGAAAAAAAATAACATTACATATATATTCATATGAACAAATAGATTCTCAGCCTCTTCTCTCTACTTACTTGTCGCAAAAAAAGACGGAGTGAATGTACGTTACTTTTTTTTATCAAACGAGCAAGAGAAAAAAGCAGCATGGTCTTGATTTTTTCTTACAGTAAACTATACGAGAATAAATTTGTGCATCGTCAGTTTGTCAATGGTGATGTGCAGAACGCAAAACATTCTATTACCATTAACGTGGTAACGCAAGCACCTACAATAAAAACAATAGTCGACATAAAGAAACTTCGAGTTATTGCGTCACAGTTTTGCAATCGTGAGGTGTGAATATGTCTCAAAATGTGGAATAATACAATTTGGTGGGATTCAAAGACTCACATCCTTGATTTTCCGAATTTCGATGCAAATGTCTGCACTTTTTATATTCAGTCAAATTTTTTATTTTTGAGTGTCCGAATAAGAGTTGTTACGAGGAAGGAAATGATCAAAATCATTGAATTTCTCTTTCAACTCTTATCAAAGGCAGTAAAAATATTTACATTAATCCAATCAATGTTCAGTTAAGGTTGCAGGCGACTGAATTCACACCGATGAGTCGAAGTAAACAAATGATTTGTTTTTTTTTCTGTAATTTAATCAATCTGAGTTTAAGTTAGTTTGAAAAAAAGATCATTCTACACTCCACACCCATACCTTCAAGCTACGAATGATAAGAAAAATATTTTCACATAACTTTTTAATCTTAGGTTATGTAAATTCATCATTACGAGGTAGACGATCGATACATAGAATTTCAGATGGTATTGTCTCTAAAAAAAACGCATGGAAAAAATATTTTCGGCTGCTCATGGTGAGTGTGGATATTATTCAATTAATTCACATCCTTACCTCCACCCATAATATAAATAAACTATTAAATTATTGAAACAGCTAATATAAAAACAAAATCTTTTTCTAAAGTATAAATATTTGATTTTCTATGAACTCTAGAGGTGTTTTCGATAATCCATTATGTAAGGATGTTTTTTTTCTTTTAATCATCAATCGTTATATCTATGTAATGATAGTTACAAAATTCGATATCATTATGTTATTAATTAAAAGTATTCTTGTTTTTAAGTTAACCTTGAAAAGAATTTTAGAAAGAAATATCTACTTAAATTGTTTCCAACTAAAATATATATAAATATTTTATTTTTCTTTATGTTTTCTGATTCAATCATCTCGTTGTGTTCAATAAGAAATTTATAATCTATACACAAATATGATATATATATTCTATTGTTATTTTCTATTTAAAATAATTTTCATTCAATTAAATCAATAAATAATAAAATATTTCTATCAACAATATATAAACAACCATTTTGAAATAAGAAAGTATATGTATATAATACATATAGAAGGAGAAATATATCGAATCTCACACCAGAATGAAAGCATCTCATCTAAATGACTAATCGATTGATTCCTTTTAATTTTGGAATCTAACATTTGTGAAGATCTAAATCTTGTACGAAATATCTACTATTTTCAGATATCGAATCTCTTTGATCATACTAAACAAAAAAATTTGATAAATTTAGCTTTAAAATATTTTTATAAAAATACAGTGCAAAAAAAGTCACTTTCCATTAACTTCAGAAAAGAACGTTAGCAAGAATTATTGAAAAGATATGAGATAGTTAAAAAAAAGAAAAGAAATAAATGAAAAATGTCATATTAGCATGTTTTCATAAGAATATCGATATTACCATATCCATTACTAGTTGCAATAATATCAGGTAAGTTATTATTGTCTATATCACCAACAGCAAGTGCAAATGGATGTGAATTAAAGCCACTCGAGAAGATTTGTTGAGTCATGAAACTTCCATTACCATAACCAAAATATACGCCAATATTACTAGTTCCATAACTAGCAACAGCAATATCTAATTGAGTATCGTTATTAAAATCAAGAATAACAACTGAATATGGTTGAGAATCAACACCAGTAGAATAAGTTATTTGATTTGAAAATGTGTCACTACCATTACTAAGAAAAATACTAATGGTATTAATACCAGAATTTGCAACAACAAAATCTAATTGATTATCATTATTTAAATCAGCAACACTAACAGAACATGGTTGAGAAGCATTATCAGTTGAATATGTTATATCATTGACAAAAGTACCATAACCTGATCCGAATATAACTTTGACATTGTTTGTAGCATTATTGGTGATGACAACATCTAATCGAGTGTCATTGTTAAAATCTCCAACAGCTATCGAAGACACTTGAGAAGCAAATCCAGTGGAATAAGCTGGTGCTTTTAGAAAATCGTCGTTAACATATCCAAAAAACATACCTATATTATTCGTACCATAATTGGCGACGACAATATCGAGACGTCTGTCCTTGTTAAAATCACCAACACCGAGAGTATATGGCTGAGAATTATCACTAGTTGAATAGGTCAATGGATCAAAAAAAGTACCATTTGTACATCCAAGGAGGACACCTAAATAATTGTTACCATAATTGACAAAGGCGATATCCAATTGATTATCATTATTATAATCCTCAACGACTAATGCATTCGGAGTAGTGCCAATACCACCAGTTGAAAAAGTTTTTTGATCATGAAAACTATGATTAGCATTTCCAAAAAACACGCCGATATTGTCAGTGCCTGAGTTGGCAACGGCAATATCTAGTATAGCATCGTTATTCAAATCACTGACAACGATCCATGCTGGTTGTGAACCACTGCCAGTTGTATAACTAGTTAGATTGAAAAACGTACCATCACCATTCCCATAAAAAATACTTATACTGTTAAGAAGAAAATTAGACACGACGATATCTAATCGATTGTCGTTGTTAAAATCACCAGTGGCGATTGATGATGAACCAGCATTACTGTCAATTGAGTATATGACTATAGGAGAAAAAGTAGCATTGCCGTGTCCTAACAAAACAGCCATGCTACCAGTGAAAGTAAGAGCGACGACAATGTCTAATCGATCATCATTGTTAAAATCTGCAACGATGGCTGCGCATGGACCGGACAAATAACCCGTATAAAAAGTTGTTTGATTTGTGAATATACCATTCCCATATCCAAGAAAAATACCTAAATTGTCAGACCCCAGATTGGCGACAACCATATCCAAATAACTGTCATTGTTCAAATCAACAATAGCAACCGAATATGTCACCGAGTTGATCCCAGTCGAATATGTTGTTTGATTGGAAAAGGTATCATTGTCTAATCCCAGAAAAACACCCACATTATCTGAATTGCCTGACACGAAATCTAACCAACCATCATTGTTTAAATCAGCAACAGCTACTGCTCGTGGAGCTGAACCTGTGCCTGTTGAAAATGTTATTTGCTTTCGAAAACTTCCAGTATCATATCTAATAAGTGTTACTATACTATCAGTGCCAGAATCAATAACGGCAATATCGAGTTTATTATCATTGTTGAAATCACCAATGGTTACTGCTTGTGGAATAGAACTCACTCCAGTTGAATACATATTTAAATTTGTAAAACTACCATTTCCATATCCATAAAGAATGCCTACATTTTCAGTTCCAGAATTAGCTACAATAATATCTAGTTCATTATCATTATTTAGATCAACAACAGCAACTGAAGTTGGAAAAGATAAGTCACCAGTAGAAAATACTGTTTGTAATGGAAATGTTCCATTTGTATGCCCTAAAAGTACTCCTACATTATCTAAACCATAATTTGCTATGGTAATATCTAATTGACCATCATGATTGAAATCACCAAGAGCTAAGCCATGTGGATGTGGAGAAGATCCAGTTGAATATGTACCTTCAAGTATACCATTCATATAAGTAGATCCAAGAAAAACACCTATCATATTTGTACCATTATCGGCTACGACCATATCAAGAATGTTATCATTATTGATGTCACTAAGAACGACCCGAGTTGGACAAGAATTATTACCAGTTGAATAAGTTCTTTGATTAGGAAATGTTCCATCACTCGCTCCAATAAATACATCGACATTGTCAGTGAGACAATTAGTCACGACGATATCTAATTGGTTATCATTGTTTAAGTCACCAATAACAATTGATAATGGTTGAGAACCACTACCAGTAGAATATGTATTTCCTTTGACAAATGTTCCATTACCATATCCAAAGAAAATAAGAATATTTTGACTGAAAAACATAGTAATGATTATATCTTGATGATTATCATTATTCACATCTCCGATAGTGATAGCATATGGACCAGTGGCAAATGGAACCGAATAGGTGATTTGATCTGCAAAAGTGCCATTACCATATCCAACAAATACGCCCATATTGCCACTCCAATAATTAATAACAGCTATATCTAATCGACTGTCATTGTTAAAATCACCGAGTGCAATAGATCGAGGGTTAGATTGGTTCCCAGTTGAATGAGTCTGTTGGCTGGAAAAAGTACCATTGCCATATCCCAGAAATATACCTATATTGCAACCATAATAGTTAACAACGGCAATGTCTAGTTGCTCATCATTATTAAAGTCACCAGCAGCAACATCATACGGCATAGAACCATTACCAGTCGAATAGTTTGTTTGACTTGAGAAAGTACCATTACCATAATTAAGAAATATACCAATATTATTTGTTCCAGAATTGGCGACGACAATATCCAGTTGTTTATCATTATTAAAATCACCTATAGTAACTGCATTCGGTTGAGAATAATTGCCAGTTGAATAAGTTATTTGAGTTAAGAAAGTATCATCACCATAATCAAAAAATATACCAATATTGTTTGTTTCAGAGTTGGCAACGACAATATCTAGTTTGTTATCATTATCAAAGTCAGCAACAGCGACCGAAACTGGACCACTTTGAATGCCTGTTGAATAGGTATTTTGATTTAAGAAAGTATAATTTCGATATGTCAGAACAATATCAACATAGTTGTAATTGTAATTGACGACAGCAATATCTAATTGATGATCACGATTGAAATCACCAGCAGCAATAGAATACGGATTAAAATTGTAATCAACACTGAAGAATATCATTTGATCTATAAAAAACCCATTTCCATATCCAAAAAATATACCCACACTTTCACCCTGATAGTTTGCTACAGCAATATCAAGTTGGTTATCATTATCAAAATCACCAATTACTAGTGATAATGGAAATGAATTATTATTAGTTGAATATTTGTATGGTATTGTGAAACTACCATTTCCCAAGCCTAAGAGGACATCAATTGTATTTAAACCAGAACAAGTAACTACAATATCCATATAAGTATCATTATTTAAATCATGAACAGCAACTGAATAGGGTTGTGATTCATATCCAGTACTAATTATGAATTGCTCTTCAAATGAACCATTTCTATACCCAAAAAATATACCAACATTGTCAGTGCCATGATTTGCAACAATAATATCAAGTTTATCATCATTGTTAAGATCAGAAACGACAAGTGAATATGGAATAGAATCATATCCAGTTGACAATATGGTTTGCTTTCCAAAATTTCCAAGACCATCTCCAAAAAGAATACCTATATCATTAGTACCATAATTTGCAACAACTATGTCGAGTTGATTGTCATTGTCCATATCACCAACAGCAATCCATCGTGGACGAGATGAGCCAGTAGAAAAAGTTATTTGTGGCATGAAAGTACCATTACCTTTTGCAAGAAAAATACCAATATTATTGGCACCATAGTTAGCTACAGCTATATCTATTTGTTGATCATGATTGAAATCACCAACACAGACAGCATATGGAAGTGAATTAGAACCAGTTGAATATGTGATTTGATCTTTAAATGTAGTGTTGTCCTGTCGAAGAAATATTCCTAAACTGCTTGTGCCAGAATTAGGAACAACAATATCAGGAAGGTGATCATTATTGAAATCAGCAACAGCAATAGAATGCGGATGTGAATCACTAATAATTAAACTGGGAGCTTCTGATTTCAAAATAAATGTACATGTTGCACCTAAACAGTATAAAAGATATAATATGAAATTAAATTTAATATAATAATCTTTGTTGACTTCAAGTATATTGAAATAATTTTAGTAGTAGAGTTGTAAAACTATTTTATTTCTATAATGAAAGTTCTTTTCTGTGACAAGAATGTAAGTGAATATGATTGAATGAGTATGAGAGATGTATATCATACCTAATGGTTTTGGTGAAGAAAAATAAACTGTGAGAATGCTAATCATCATCGATATACTTGTGAACATAACAAACATGAAGACCATCTTCTTGGAATTCAACTTATGCGAACGATGCTTTGGTCTAATGATGATAAATATTAATATTACATGAAAACAAAATCAATCAAACATACTCATTTGATGAAGTCTCAACGGTATCATCAAGATCATCGGTACTAGTTTCTAAAGGACGTTGATTTTGCATTGAGTTGGAAGTTCTTCTTGAATTGATATCAGAAGTCATTATAATCTATAATAAAAATATAATTCCATGAGGATTTGTCGTTTAGATGAAATCAAATTGACACAATTTATTATATATTTTACTTAATCATCTCTATCTTCTAGTTATTGTAGTCAGTTTTACAATTTATTGTCATAAGTTTTCGTTTACTATCCTTGTATTTGGTGACAGAGAGAAAACTTCATAAACCTACAAATTCTTTATTAATATAAGCATTAGTTATTGTTTAATATTTGCCTTACTATCTCGATATTTATATAAAAACAGGATACAGATATTAGAAAAAATACAGATTTACGATACTAAATAATTATGAAATTATATTCTAATAACAAAATTGAATATAAAAGCTAATCAATACAAGAATATGTATATATATATATAGAAAAACTCAAAAAAGTTTGATATTGATCTAAAGTGAAATATTTATGTTTGTAAAGTAATAAAATATGTTTTTTTCAAATTTCATTAACCCTTTCAGGACGGGATTATTTTTTTGAAAAACAAAATAGATTTTAAAGAATCAAATAATTCTGTTTTTTATTTAAATTTATTAATATGCTGTGTACACGATTGAATCAACTAACAACACGATGCTCACCTGTGTATGCAAGAGAATAAATCAAGAAGACACAGCATAATAGTTTAGTGCATAGAAGAAAACGAAGAAAATAGGTCATAATTACGCAAGTCATATAAGACATATATCACTACTATAAGTAAATTCTAACGTATACACAACTACTTCGCATCGTCAATACATAACATGTTTCTTTTAAAAAAAGACTGGTATATACGATGTACCACCCGTCCTGAAAGAGTTAACTGATTATAAATCTTTTGAAATCTATCAAAGTCAAAGTAACAATACTTATTATATAACTCTAGAAATATACATAATTCTTAGTTTTTACTTTACTTGTCTTGTACTATGGTCCAATGATTGTTTAATTTCTATCATGCCTATTATATCTATTTATTCATTATTATTCATTTTACCTTAGTTTACATGAAAGGGAATAACAAATGATAATTGAAACAAGCGATGCCTATTATGGAATATTATTGTATTTTGATCAAATCAAAAATATATTAGAAAAATAAAGAAAAAAAAACAAATACGAAATATCTTATAATATTATTATAAATTGTATATACATTAAAAGAAAAGTATATATGTAATTACGATCAATCAAAAAAATCTTTTCTATTTCTTCTAAATTAATTCAAATAAAAAAAAATATTTAAACAAGTTGAATACAATCGATATTTTGTTTTTGCAAAAATAAATGAAATATTTGTATAGATTTTTTCTTCTGAATATATTTTGTATTTTATACAATCTGGATAGATATTATTCATCGTTTGTTTTATTTGGCATATTATTATTTCTTTTTCATATTATGATAGATTAGATGATTGCTTGTTTCTTTTATCATATTTTTTCTCTTCTGTTAATCTTCAATAATTGAATGCTGAGTACTTTCTATATTTTTATGTTAGAAATTGTATTAACTCATATAAGGAAAATATATATACCTATCTATTCTAATATAGTGAATATTCTATTATTATTGTTAATACTTATTTTATGTTTTATATCATTTGAAATCCAAGATACATTTTCAATTAAGAACCATTATAGATATATATATAATATTTCTAATAAAAATCATGTATATTTCGTCTTATTTTATTTCAATATGAGTTAAGTAAACAAAATGAACATGTGATTAATAAAACACCAAAAAAAAAATATTTCATTATATATGACAGAAACTGATCTTTTTGTATAATTGGATACTATACAATAGAATATGAAAAATTTGATTAAATAAAATAATATTTATTCACTGAAATATTATAAATAACATCTATCACTCTGCTATTATATTTCTCATGAAAACATAATAAAGTAATTTGTTTTGTAAATGTCTTATTATTAAATTTTCTTAAAATAGTCTTTTTACTTTGTGTTTACTTAAGTACTGAATATATGTATTAGAATTTAAAATTAATAGAAGTTTTTTGTTTTAATTTTGATAATTATGAATATTTTAGGCCTAAAATTAATTGAGTTAAAATTATCAATAATAACGATTGTCTTGAATTCACAATAAATATTTATTATATTTAAAGAAATATTTTATAATATTTTTAATATTATCAAATGAATTCACTTAATTTTATGTAGATATTATTATAAGTGAACATATGAAATAGTCTATATGTATTTATATCAAATAAAAAATATATAAATACTTTTTCTATCGATTTATTATTTTGTTTTTATGTATTTTCTTCAATGAATATTTTTCTTTTCTCTTTACATTTTGTGTTATAAGAATTATTTAAAGTATTTTCTCATATAAACATGTGAATAATTCATTTCAATGGAAATAAATTATTATTAATGATCAAAAGGATATTTAATCTTATAAAAATATTTCTGTGTGTTGACCTTTTAAATTATCAATAAAACTTGATTGAGATAATTCATGGAAAAATTATATTAAATTACATTTTTTCTCTTTTTTTAATTTGATTAAAACATTGAATCTAATTGAATGTTCAAAACTGAATACTAATATTCATACTGAAATATAAATTGAGTTGCGATGTTTATATATAAATTTTGTAATTTATATTAAGATAATCTCATGTATTTACAATTATTTCTCTTTTTTCTGAAAACTAATTCTTTTCAAATACAGTATACATCAGAATTCTCGTCTCATTATTTCATTTGAGTCGATTTTTCTTTCAAAACATGCGTCATGAAAAGTTCCATAAAATTTTTATAAACAAAAATTTCTATTAAAAAATAAAGAAAACAACTTCTAATGTTGTATTGTAACGTTCTATCGAAACGTTTCATGGATATTTTCTGATTATGTACTGAGAAATTGTGTATCTATTTTTGTTCTAGAGAAGTGAAGGAATCTTTGAACATTGTGAAAGATCGACGTGTGTGATGAGTAAATAGGTATTTGGGACCTCCAGGAGGGTGTGAATGTAGGTATTCTATTCCATCTACACCCTTACGATTACTTTTGTTCGAATTCATTTGTATTTCTATAAACAAATGAAATGATTACTTAGTTTTAAACTTTCTAATTTATATTATTTGTACAGTCACATACTTTCACTTTCTATGAATCGTTGACATACGATCAGTCAAGGAGAGTTTCACTATGTGTGCGTTTTTATTTAATACTAAAAATATTCTTTTTGTTTCAAAATAATTTATGTTAAAACAAATAGTGTAGAATAAAAAATTGTTTATAATTTGTTTTTTACGCCTGCATCCCGAGGGTGTGGGTGGATGGGTATAGATAACTAATCAACATCTATCCACATCCGCACCCATACTCATACCTTCAACGAACGAGATAATAAGTAAAATAAAACACAAAATATGGATAATTGTACAACGTAAATTAAATCAAATGATGTTCAGTAAAAAGAAATGCATGATTAACTAATGAGATAGAATGATCAACGATGAATGAATGAAAAAATACCATGACAACAGCAAATTAGGAATGGAGAACTATAATATGAAATCTTTTTCCGCTGAAAAATAGTATCTGTTAATATTTTTAGATTGGGTCACACTCTTATTTTTGTTAATTATAGTAGTTTTAGAGTAATTATTGAGCAATTGTTGCTATTGCAGCTGTTGGACCAGCTATTGGACCTGCTTTTGTACGAGTCATCATCAATGCTTGTGGACCAACAGCAGCACGACGTCTTCGACAGCATGGAAAGCATATTTTGAATTTCGTTCGAAGTTCAGGTAATGAGAGAGCACATACAATAGGAGTGAGTATTATAGCATAGTAATTAAAATAGTTGCTATCAGGATAGTAACTGGCACCTATATTTCGTGATAAACCGAGTAAATAAGCGGTATATAAGAAAATTGACGGACACCATAGAGACATATAGAGAAAGGATATTGATAACAGTTGTACTGCCATTCTTCTGTAATTACGCCATTGAATTCGTTGACGAGCGCGGCATTTGCTAGCCAACACACGTATAATAAGGGCCACACTGAATATTACAATGATAAATGGAGACACGCAGTAATTCACTATGCTATCATACAATCCAACTGACGGGTTAGCAACAACACAGGAATACAAACCACAATCTACTGTTTTGTAATTCATTGTAATAGAACAAGGTACAATGAAGTACATAGTAATATAAAATACGCCAGGACACATCATGCATATAATCAATGGGAAATAATGAAGAAAAAATCGGTTTGTTTTTGTACGAACCAAATTTGGATGAAAGATAAGAATATGACGTTCAATCGACGCCCAAGCCATCAGATTTACTACTCCTACAACCCCGATGGCATGGACGGATGCCCAGGTAAAACAAAAGGCTCGTGTAGATACTAGTACAGTGCCAGTACGACCGGTGTAAATGAGCGCCGTAACATCGATAAATTGCAAGATAAGACCAACAAAGACCATGGCAATAATAACATGATTGTTAAGTGCATTTCGAAGTCCCCGATCTGTGAGTAAGTAATAGAGACTAGAGATACCGAATAGAACAGATGGAATTTGGAAACCTTGAAAGAGCCAAGACCGAACAATATTAGGAATTGTCATTAAAGCTATTATTTGTGTTTAATAGTATCTGAAAAGAGAAGATAGAGAATGAATTAATGACTCAATCAACCAAATTTGTTTTTTATGCACAATATACAAGATATAAAGTTAGAATATTTATTCGTATCATTCTCTCCAACTTTCCAAATCTATGACATTTGATTTTCTAGTTTTTCGAGTAACTAAATAATTGGATTTATAATATAAACGGAGCGCGAAAAAATATCACAGCAGTTATGTTTTAAAAATAATAAAATAAAAGTTTTTTTTGCTCTTTATCATTTACTATATGGAATTTCAGGGAAAACCTATCCGTTGCGCATGACTGAAAGCAAAAGATAAAGTTCATGTGAGTAAGTCAATTAAAATCTTTGTTATCCGTTTGGAAAACAACATCTGAAACAATTTTGCTGTGTTGTGACTATATTGAAGTATTATACTAGGTATATGTACAAGCTAGTTATGTTACTGAAAAGTCACAGTATGATTGTAGTTGCGGGATATAATTGGTTAAATCGACTGATGTTTTACACTATGTTATAATCTTAGAAATTGGTAGGAGTTCATGATAGATTTCATATGAGAAATATTGAGGAAAATTGTTTTTAAGAATCAGAACTAACTTCAACAAACAAGTGTAATCTTTCACGAGTTACGAAAAAAAGTATATTTATTTCTTTAGCGAAAAACAAACGACACACTTACTTTTTCGTTTAAGACTTCATACTAGTGTCGTTTCATTTTATATTTATACTACAAATACATGTCTTCCTACTTAATGTATCTTGAAAGTTTCAATCATAAGCAGTAAAACTTTGTTGAAGTCAGCCATGATACCTAGAAACAATTTTCCTACATGTTTCTCATATAAATATGAACCATGGACACTCGATACGCCACTTCAACTTTAACTGCAAATTTTAAAGTTGTAGAGAATTTTCTGTTCTATGCTTATAATTATAACTGTCTTAACGGTATGTGTAATACTCACAAGACTCTCCACAGTCTATAAAGCGTCGACAAAATAAAAAATAAAGTGCCATATCCAGTTGACACCCATCGCATTTATAGAAAATAATAAATAAAAAAAAAAACTTTTAATATGTTGTTAACCTCCAGCAAAGACGTCATTCATCGCGTTTCTAATTAATGATAAGTTAAAAAGAACATTCAATATGTTGCTAACCTCTAGCAAAGACGTCATTTATTGCGTTTATAATAAATGATAAAAGGTGATCTACATATACATTTATTTTATAAATGATCAAAAACTAATGAAAGTGCATTTATGTTATAAATCGAATTCACTATAGCATGAGTGTAACTTTCTTATCTTAGTTGCAGCGTTTTTTTGGTCAAAAGATAAAAAAATAAAAATATTCGTTTAATGATCACGATACATACACTAAAAAAAGTCTATATTAAGGCAAATATGCTGAAAAATCGATCATTAAAGATAATAGTGAATGTAATACAAATAATATCACATGGCTTCTTTCCAGAATACTATTATCCGTGCCGAGAAAATGATGTAAGGAGAATTTTATACTCATGTGTATAGAAAAACAAGAGCTTAGTAAGTTGTTGCACATTTCAAAAGGTAATTATCTATCATAAGTCTTAATCTCTTATTATGAGAGAAAAATGAGAAGAGACAAAAAAAGAACAGAAGGAAAATGATGATATATTGATAAAATAAACTGTGATCTTTGCGAGTTTCAGACAGGGACTATAAACGCTTAAGTGACTTGAGACACAAAAGAACTGATTTCAGTTCTCTTTGAATAGAAGTACAACAACGAGAAAATCTTGACAAAAAAAACACAATAATTAGATTTGAACATATATGACAGGAGTACTGATCAGTTCGATATATTAGGGAAAAAAGTAACTCTTGTATCTTACCATAAATCTCTAGTTTTATATAACATCATTTTTATGGAGAGAGACACATTATTAATATTTGTCGATATAAATATACTTTATTAGATAGAATGTAAGACCGATCTCAAGGTAACGGATATTCAATATTTTTTTCCTTTATATTGTATTTTCCACATTTATGGTGAAATTTCTCAGGGTATTCATATTATTATATGAACTGCTGTGACTAGATCTATATTTAGATAAGAAAAATTAATTAAAGAATCGATGAAGGGTTTATAATCCGATAATAGCACTTGTTAATAAGAGGAAGACGAAAGAAGTATATTGTATACACAAAAATTATTCGGATAAAATAGATAGACTTATGAAAGTTGACAATTTCAAGTCCTATGTGTTACTGATAAAAGTAGCGCACGGTGTGTTACCTACTATTATTATTGATTAAGTGCAGTTAACAAACATGACAAACATTCAGCAGTGTATTTCATTAGTAAGAGTAATCCTAACGACATAAATCAGATTACTTTAAAGAAGAAAATGACAGAAGTGTTTATTAATAGGAAAAGCTACTGAAAACATAAACCGACTTATCCGGAAACCATGAGATAGATCTGAAAAAAAAAATCAGAAGTCTGTTTCATCAATAAAAGTCGGTCAACGCATTAGTCAAACATATTTAGTGGATAGTAAGATGTATTAAAAGCAAAACTAATTGAAAACTATATTTTTTTAGTAAAACTTACTCAAAGCTTAATTTGAGTTAAGGCAGGAGAAAAAGGTTCAGAAAAAATACACTGTCACAACAAAAGATATTAAAACACCTAATCGGCCTATCTTCACCAGTAAGTAAAAGAGTAAAACAACACAACAACGGATGAGGAAATTATTGACCCTACGGAAAGTTATATATGGTAAGAAGAAATGGATTAAAAATAACTAAATAAACTTCTCACGTCGTCTCATGATACCAACAAAAATGGAAACTAATAATATAAATATAAATAGTTCATTTTTGTTAGAAACAGTCTTCAGTCTGAGAAAGAAAAATCACCGCTATATCTGTTTGAGACATTTCTCGTTAAGATATTTCATAGTTACCACAGATGATCTTTAAGGTGAATAAGTAAACTCATCGATGTCTCTCGAAGTCTTTTGGACTTCTGATTGAGAGTCTTCAAATCGTTGGAGCATATATCCTTCAAAATAATTTATGTGTTCTTCCCATATGTATTCGAACTACTCTCAAGGATCGGTGTGAGTATGAAAATCGTATGATATCCACACCCATACCCACCCTAAAGTATGCAAATCAAAGAATTGTAAATATTAAATTGGTGTAAAGACACTTAAATATAATTATTAATGAACTTAAAGATATTGATACTAATAGTACACATTCGATAATACGAAAAGGTGTCTAATTAAAAAAAATTGCAAGTTTAACAACAAGAAGTTGAATTTCTACCGGAAGTGGCAATATTCCATTATCAGAATATAAACCCGATTGTTGCCAATATAGTGATGCGAATGCAAATGTATATACTATACTCATTGATATAAGAGATAAATTTCTTGTATGAGCATATTGAGGGTGTGGGTATGAGTGCAGATGGATGTCCATTAGTTATCTATACCCTCACGTATACGCACACCTACATCCACCCTGTATAATTATGACCTCCTTATTTCATATATTTTTTCCGACATAAATAAAAGCTGTGCATTATTGATGAGTAAAAAACGAAAATTGTTTGATTATCAATTAATCAAACTGATTGTTATTGTGATTAGTCATGTATATCATATCTATACGTTAGTAAAAATATTATTTCCAAGTATAAACTTCAAAGTATACTACACACTGGCGGATATGACTCACGGATAAGAAAGCGGTCGAAGGATGTGGGTGTGGGTGCCATATTCTTCTTAAATCCATACTCTCACCTACATCCAGACCCACACCCACACCCTGCTTGAGTCATTGATCAGATAAATACTACGTGTGATCATATTAGTTGTTGACATCGTACGTATAGAGCGATGTCATGAGTTTATAATAATAAGATTCTTCACAATGTATATATAGAAAATAGTGGTATACAAATACACAAGCAAATAAATAAAAGATGAACAATAAAACACAGGAACAAATTCAAAACAACATAAATTCTTAAAGGTCACTGTCTTGATTCAGTTGCATAAGTGTCTATCATCCTAAGCGAGTATAGGTACCTGCATTTGTATCGAATATAAGTGTTGTATTATATGCTACTGCATATGCTTGATTTACTGAATAGGTTATGCTTGGTCCTGATGATGATTCTATAATTAGATAAAGAAAACCGTTAGCACAATTCCTGTGGGGTTAAAATGTAAAACATGAAATAGTTGCTGAAAAATCAGTTAATGACAATCAATAATATTTTCCCACGATCTTTAATAAATTCCCCTCATAATAAAAGGCTCTCTAACTGTAGAAAATCTCCTGGAGAACATGATGCGTTGAACCTATTAAATTATTCCTTAAGTTTCTACAGATTTTTTATTAAATGAAGAACTAAACTCTTGATAAATTTAAGATGATCTCTGAATAGTTCCTACATAATCCACAGTGACCGCTAAATAACGCTAGAGATATCTCGAAATCTAAAAATATATTTGAGAAAAGTTTTTCAACTGGAATTCATAGACAAATATATTTCATAATAGAAGATTGGGATATTTTATTATTGGACAGGAATCATTTATAACTCGCGTCCCCGACGATTTCTGATGTTATATTGATCACAATCTGTGAGAAGAAGTGGAGATCCAAAAACTGTCCTACATATTTCAGACCTTATTTTAGATCGTGTTTTAAAATAGTTCATGTCTCAATTAGAACGAAAAAAATAGCCTACTTTGCACACCAATAGTTGTCGAACTACCTCCATTAAATATTTCGAAATAAACATATTTAACAACATTAGGTAAATTTTCATAAAAGATTATTTGAAAATGAAAATAGCTTGATGGTGATGCATAATAACTTATATAATATTCAAAAGTTGTTATGCGATTAGGTGCTGTTCCACTAGTTGCATAATAAACCATTTGACCAGTACCGCTATAAATCTCCAAATCGTCCCAAAAACCAAACGCTGTTGGACCTCCAACACTTGTAGTTGGAAGATATTGATTTGAATAAGCATTACTACAACTGCCAAGACAAAGAAGCTAAAACACATTTTATTTACGACAAAACTATGTTCAAAAAATAACTTACCCCATTACTTGATACAGTAACAGAATTAGTACTATAATTATAGAGTGTAACATTGACTGAAAGGCTAACTTGCTGTATAGCATCATCGGTAGTCACACCAACCCAGGCAGATATAGGAATTGCTCCACTAAGTTGTAAAGTAAGACCTGTTTTACATATACCAGCTGAACAAATTTTATAATTTGATGAACAAACATAACCAATTGATCCACAGTTATAAAGATTACTTAGTATATCGACACATGCTACGGAAGGTGTTGCAACATAACCAAAAGCACAACTTACTGTTCCTAAAATTATAGATATGTTTATTAAACACTTTGAAAAGCGTGTGAGTAATATGTCGACCTCTCATTCATACCGTACACCCACGCCCACATCCTCACTATAAAGAGGCGAGGAGATAATGTGAATGAGATTGAGAGTATAGACGACAAGTTGATATATCACTCACACTCACACCCTCAACGCTATCTATGTCATTATTAAACTATTTTGGTAACTCACTGGTTGTTGTTGACGTTGATGTGGTCGAGGTTTTTGTTGACGCCGTGGACGTCGTTGTTGAAGTTGCGATTGTGGATGTCATTGTTGATAAAGTTAAGGTTGTTGATCTTGAAGTCGAAGTGGTTGATGTCGAGGTTTTTGTTGAAGTAGAAGCTGTTGATGATATTGAAGTTGAAGTTGTTGATGCTGTTGTTGCCAAAGTTATTGTTGTTGATGTTATTGTTGTCGAGGTTAGTGTTGTTGACGAAGTTGATGTTGATATTGGAGTTGAGGTTGTTGATATTGATGTTGAAGTTGAGGTTGTTGTTGTAGACGTTAAAGTCGATGTTGTTGATGTTGAGGTTGTTGTTGTTTTTATTGTAGCCGTTTGTAAAGTACTCGAAGTGATGGTAGAAGAAACTTGAACAAAAGTAAATTAATAAATATATGAGTTTTATCTTTCATGCTATCAAATCACGACTGTGTGATATTATGATTCAAAAAAATGTTTACAACAGTAATTTCTTTTAAAAAGAACTTTTTTTAACATATAAGAGACTAACAAAAAATAGTCAAAAGTGCTCTTAAGAATAAAAAGATGATTATCCGAGGTAGATAGATAAATCAGATATGCATATTCACACTCACTAATGAATAATTTATCTCTTGACACGAATTCTACCAATGTAATTATGAGATTATATGTGTGTAAGGATAGCTGTTTATAACTATGTTCAAGAGGTCAAACCATAGTATGCTTATTATAACAATATTGGATTTATGTCTCACATGTATTCTACAGGATGCCACAGAAATAATCGAACAGAATGAAAATTGTGAATCTCCCTTATTTCTCATTCAAATTGAGCATTCTTTCTTTTGTTTGAAAAGGTAATGTTCAAAGTTTTGTTCTGAGTTCAAACTATTATTGTGTAATACTCTTCAGAGTTTAAAATTTGAATCTTTCGTAAGAATCACCCGTGAATTACAGCAGCAAGAAGTAATTGATATTACAGTAAAGCATACAAATACATTAATCTATCAAAACTTTCTCGATACTGATTCAGTTGAAAACATCAGTCCTCTAGGAACGCCGGTAACAATAACTGAGGGTACGGGTGTGGACCTTATCTGATGCACACAGCTACTCACACCACACCATATCCAAGATAATGTGTCAAGTTTATTAGTATATTTAACAAAAACCGTGACTAACCTCTAGAATTGCTTGTATCTTCTATAATAAAAGTAGTAGACAATTGTGTGTCATCAACTGGTAATGAAAGAAAGTAAACTGAGCTTTCCAAGTTATTCGTTAATGACAGTTGACTTGTTCCAACAGATTCAGAGAATAATTCGCATGTTTGATTATTTCGAAAACAATTAAAGTAAGAAATTTGTGTTGTATTCATTAGCATTCGGCAAAGACATTCATCACAAGTACCATTGATGATTGTTCTTGAATTAAAAGCGAGGATATGTATAGAAACATTGTGAATGACTGGAATTGTTCTAATCTGACTCGAAATTGTTTCGAAATGTCGAAAGAAGAAAATCCAGAAAAAGACAAGCCACATTCTATTATTTGACTAATGAGAGAAATGTTGTAAAGAACTGGTAAATGACTGATCGTTATGTTCTTTTAAAGAACACTTTTTGAAAAAGTGTGTACTGCAACCACCGGGATGTTTATTCAGAATCCAGGGAACAAAATGCGATGATTTCCCTTGTATCAATCAATAGTTTGTTTTCTCTGACTTCTACATTATTTAACATAAGTAATATAATACAAGCATTGGTTTGATTACAATCCTGTCTAGTCGAAGAAACGAAGGTAAACTGGTCAATCGCCGTTCTCTTTATTGATCATTACATTTGATGATGCTGTGAATTTTCTAATAGAAAGAAAATAGTATTATTCCATTGTCGGAAAGAAAGAAAAAAAATATACTTTCATGAACTGAGAGAATTGATTTAGTCACTATTCTAACAAATCTGCGTCGTTTATAAATCGTAGTTTAAAGTGTTAAAATCTTATTTTCTTGTTGAAACATCTGTCTTGAGCATATCCGATTTTTTTATACAACTGGGATTGACAATCTCAATATATTCTTCTAGCAATAATAAAAAAATCAAGTCATTTGATTTTAAGTTATAGTAACAATATGCGATATTTCTTTTTTTCCGATAAAATGACTTATATATCATTATTTATTAATTACATAAAAAACTGAATTGATCGAACTGAAAAACATTGGTTTACTAATAATTATAATGCAATGAATGTAAAAAATATCTGATAATGAATTAGTTTATCGCAACGAGAATAAAAATTTGTGACAAAGACTGTGCATTACTATTATAGTTTTCTATCATTTGAAATAAGTTTAAATTTACAACCTATTTTTATTTATCACATTGACTATACAAAAAAAAGAGTAGTGAAAATAAAATTTTCTTTGTTGAACTTTGCCTGAAAGAAAATAATATCCCACAGACAACGATTGAAATTGACTATCAAGTATCAATCTTATCTTTATATTTTATGTTAAAATTAAAATATATATATTATATATATATACATGTTATATTAAAATATAATGTGCACACATACAAATATAAAGAATAATAAGTAAAAGTATAAATAATGTGAAATATTTCTTGTGTATATATATTTATCGTCGATTCGTTGTCTTTTTATCACTATAATTAGTGCTTGCAGTTCTAGTTCTACCAATAATTTGTTTAGGACGACGACGACGTCGATCCATAATTGTTATGATTTGATCAATACGATCATAAAGATCACGATAATTTTTTCTTAATGGATCACATAAAATCAATTCATAACATAATTTTCTTGCTCGTAACCATGCTTTACGTTGAATAGCATTGAATAATTCAAACATAAGTACATCTGGTGGTATATATGGTAACAATATTTGAGGAATACGTGGAGTTTTTTGTAATGTTGTTGTTGGTGGTGGTGGTGGTTGGTCAATTTTGATTTCGCTTCGAGTTGTGATTGGTATTAACTAAAGTAAAATAAAATATTAATGATTTAATAGTCAATGCAAAGATATTTATTCTACCTGTTTAACAAGTGACATAGTTGGAGTTTTGGAAACATTATTTATTTCTTGCTTAGACATTACTGAAATGAAACATATTTGCATAATCAAACAATTTATATAATTATAAAAATTTGCATGATAGTAAAATCGAGATTAGTCTATTGAAATAAAGTTTCGGAAAATTATTTTTCTATATCGGATAATAAAACATGAAAAGTAGAATTTATCGAGTTTTTGAATAAATGCTTAATCTGATAGTTAAAGATTCGATTTGACTGAAAAATGACCTTTCATTTATTCCATCGTTTTTTTTGTAAAAATAAAATAACTATTGATTTCTTGATCAAATATACTAGAAGTTAAACGAGATATACTTAAATATTACCGTGTTATGTAAATATAAAATATTCAATTAATCGATCCGCCTTCTCTTATTTTTTTTTCGATAACTATGTAGAAGATTTTTATTGAGTTAAAAATAGAAATAATTTAAATTTATTAATATACTGTATCGATAAGAAATTTTAATATCAAGGATATTGAATATTTTATATAATCAAATGGTATTAATTGTTCCTTTAATAATCGATCCGAAATCGTGATTGAGATATGTTTTTTATTGTTAGTTTATAGATAAAGTGCTATTGTTCAAATATTAAAGAAAATAAATAGAAAACTTTTGTTCAGAATTCAAAAATAGGTGAAACTCTTTCTAATTTCGTTGTGGGGCAAATGATGTTGATTTAACTGATAGTAAAGAAGTTTTTCATGTAATGACAGTCGATATAAATAATAATGAGAATGTTATCGCTGATGAATAGGGAGAAGATCAAACTTTTTCTCCAATATAAGAAACTCTTGAAACAATCTGACATAGTCTATATTTGATCTTTATGAGATTATATTTACCGACAATAGCACTTGAATATTTATAGCTATATTTAATGAATTATTATTTTAAGTAGAAGATAAATATAAGATATTGACGTTGAATCTATATTCAATCACTTAATTGTATTATTCAGCAGTAAGTTCAAAACAAAACAACACTTAATTACTAAAAAACCTTAATATTTGATATATCTATCGGAGTTAAATATCCTTTCATAGTCTATAATAATAATAAAAAAATTGAATCCGATATAATAATTTCACATATTTATTTTAAAATAACATTCTGAAAGCTAATGCATATTTATATCCCTATAAAAATATATAAATCATAGAAAATATATTCTATTCAATCTGTTACGACTTTGTTGTTGAATTTTGCTAAATAGAATTTTTATTTACATTTATTTAACCATTTAGAAAAATTTTCATAACTCTTTTGTTTTTTATCATTATGCAATTTAATACATAAATTACAAAATAGATCGTCAATATAATAATTTGATGGCCATGCTATCAATCGATAATTCTTACGCCATTGATGATAAAATGTAAATAGAGTAAGATTTTTACTTATATGATCAAGTTCATTCGCAAGTTGAGTCATATTATCGAAATGATTTATATGAATAAATGAATTTGGTGGTAATAATTTTTCATAATTCTCTTTAGTTGATCCAAGAACTATTGGAATACTTCCATGTGCTAATGCATTATAAAATGTTTTTTCAGTTATATAATCTTGACAATGTGCATTTTCAAAAGCTAAATAAAATTTATATCTAAAAAGTGTTTGTTCGAATTCTTTTGATGACATTCGATGTCTATCTTTTTGAGATTGTGAACATTGACCATATTGTTTAATTGAAAAGTATTTATTTAATTCATCAGCTATTTTATCTCGTTTTGTTCGAGATTTACAATTTGAAACAAACCATAAAATTTCATTTTGTCGATTTTCAAATTCTTTTTCTATATGAAACGTTGATTGATTATCTTTCGAGGATAAATAAAAATCAACTGCTTGATAATCACGAATTGTATATGATAAATTACGTGGAATGTATCGACCATAATCATGTATTATATCGGAATCTTTTCGATAGGTCATTGTCCTAAAATAAAATATGGAAGAAAATCTTAAAAAAAAACGTTAATATCAAACCAGTTGAATGTTAAACCAGAACGAGTATATTCTGAATGATGAACAGGTGCTTCCCATGACCAAAAAATCCATCGTTGATCAAATGATGATCGATTTTTATTAGATAATTTAAAAGGCCATGCAAAATCTTCACCAAAAAATAATACAGCTTGTGGTGAACGTTGTGTAAAATCTTCTATACGACATGAAAATTCACATTTTAATGGACATTTATCAAAATTAATAATATGTCCACCATTTCGAGTACCTTTACAAATATTATCTCGTGTTTTAATTGAACGATTATATGTAAAAAGTAAAATTAATGGTGTTGTTGATCGATTAAAATGTTTATAATAATCTGGTAATGATCGATGAATATAGAAATAAAATATAAAAATAATCGGAATAATTAACGCTCCTTTTCTTAAAGTATATAACACAGGTAATAATCTTGTATAAAATACCATAGAATAATAAAATCTAAAATATAATTATTTATATATGTTGTACATAGAAAAATGGTATGATTTTTTTTTCTTTCTTCACCAATAGTATCGAATATATATTCTTCTTTTTATTAGAGAATAAATAAAAAATGTAAATTTTCTATGACGATATAGTATTGACATTAAGAAACATTGCATGTGCTCTATGCGTGAGTTAATTTTATGTTTGTACAAATACTGTATATGTATTTTGCAATAACATCTGTGCGTTCGTCATTTATATGAATAATATGATTAACTTTTATGGCGCTAACAGAAATCATATTTGATCCCTTTCTCAATAATCTGACAATCAGTAGAAATAGCTGCTGTTTGTTAGCTATTAACATATCTCACAAGTTGAATTATAATAGTATTTAACTGTTGGAACACGCTACTTGTCTTCAAATGGAAGGAAAATGCAGATATTTCAACTGGTTTTTTCGGATATTTTAGAAGAAATTTAAAAAAGATATTACTTGGTACTCTACAAGTGTTAATAAAAACAGTTCATAGAATAGAAGCCCAATCTTATCATCATACTTTTTTTACACGTAATAGAAGCTAAGAGAGGACCCTCTCTTTACGCTGTATCTTATTCGAATGAAGGACAGAAACATACAAGAGAAAAAGAAGCAAAGAATGTGACTAATATAAAACCAGATATGATACGAAAGAATATGTGAAGAAGTATGAAGATATGACAGTAACAGAAAGATATATCTAAAGTTGTGACTTTCAAATAAATTCCAATCTCAACAAACTTCTGTTTTCCAAAAAAATTAAACTGTGTCAACAATACTTTCGACATCTCTCATTTTAAACGTTTGTTGTTTCTATTAATTATTTGTACGTTAGACAAAACGATAATCAAAATAAATTTATGAGTAACTAGTTTTTACTTTACAATCGCTTTATTATTCAAATATTAGGAACGACAGAAAAACAAAACTCTCGTCAATATATTAGTTATAACCATATGATTTTAGGAATTAGAATAACGACGGGACAATTTTGTTTGATTTCGCGTATGACTATTCCTCGCAACATCCAAACATATGTATATATTTCGATGATCCTTAGATTCTCCTCTTTCAAATCATATATAA